>JAPYYT010002458.1:0-17852 GCA_030522565.1 Ceratosolen corneri | reverse complement strand
AAGAATGGGAATTCATGAAAAACCCAGCTAGACCTGCGGCCCAACTTCCCAAAGGTTGCCACCATTTCACCTCTGGCACTTCGCCCTTCTGTAAAAGGGCGTTGACATTTTTGGCTGGAGCTCCAATGACAACAGAAAATTAGTTTCAAACAATAAGCAAAATCTCCCCACTCTTACCAAAAACCTAATGAGACCACCACTACTCAAGGAGCGGCGTGAAATATCAAAACCAGACAGAAAGCGCGCTGCGCTCCAGAATTCTCGCAAAGATCAATCTCACATTTAGTCTTATAACGAAAAGATTCTCAAACTTCAGTGTTCCGCATTACAAAGTTGAAGTTTCACCCGACGGTGGTACGAAATCACTACGTTATATAACGAACACTTGGGCCTGCGAAGTACAATCACGTGAGAGCACCGCAAAGCAGTCGATAGACTGTAGCTCCCCCTTTCTATAGGTCAATTGGGAGGCCGCATTCGTAACGAGCGTGGACCAGCAAACCTGAGAAAGGGAAGAGCCTAGAATCGACAGTCCGAAGGCAAGTAGCGATACGCACAATAATTTTATTGGACAAAAGGGCTGCCACGGCGTTTAACACAATTGAACGCCATGTGGCAAATCAGAACCTGTTATATTTTGCCAATAAACAATTTGTAAGACTAACATGCCTTTAAAAACTTCCGTTACATCGGTGAGAGAAAATAAAGGTCAATAAAATCATTGATGATTTTCTGATAAATAATTATACAAGAATAGTAAACGCAGAAATAGATTAAGAATCAAAGGCAAGGGATTATTTTAAACACAATAAAACATAATTGTTTACTTACTAATCTTTGCTAAGTGTGTATCTTTACTAAATTTTCTATCTAATTTGAATAAACACCAATTCACATTACTACATTCGACCCCTGCGCTTTCGTTTCTTGTTACCCTGCCATCTCTCCTCTTCCACTATTGGCCTCTCCCCTTCATCCCCTTGAGGAAAGTTCAGCATCGGGAAAGTTGTCTGAATAATAGTAAACAATTTCCGACTATTTGCTGCTTCAATTGAAAATATAATTAAAAGAATAAAGAATTAATAATTTCATTTATAAATTAATAAAACAAAAATCAGGTTCACCTCAACGCTATTTGACGAACTTCGGTTAATAGCGTTGAAGTTGACCAAAACAAAGTTCACCTTCATTCGACTCGACCAACAACGTTAGTAACATCAAAGGTGACTAAACTAAAACCAATTAATCACATCATTCACAAGATGTATCTCAATATACTTCTTTACTGCATGGGACGAAAGGATATGCGATCTCTTAGAATAGTTGCACTAAGAAGCAGCCAAACGATTCTTTCATTCACTTCACAAATGCATGCGAAGTCAAGGAGGAAGAAGTGACATTCAGCTTACAAATGATCGTCGCATTAACTACTATTAAAACTTCAAATATCTCAACATTTAATCTACAATTTACTATCAAGATAACATAATAAACTTTCTAGTCAACATAAATACAATTAAATGTCAATATTATATTCTTCATATTATTTTCAACAAACACTCTTACAGTTACATACAATTATCAAAGACTTTCTTTCGATATCTGCCGCTATCTCTTCCCTTCCACTATCTGCCTCACCCCTTACCATCTTGGGAGAATGTATACATCGGGCTAAATCCCTAAATTCCATATATTATTTTAAAAAGACCATTGTATTTTTCTATGATTGTACAATATGGAAATACATTTTAGACTTATTAAATCAATACAGAAGCCTCGATTGTTGCAAACAAATATTTCTTGATTATTTTGCAAGTCCAAAGATAGTGAATAAATTATGAAAAGTAATGTAATATTATTATTATTATTCATATCTAACTGTGTAAATCTATAAAAATTATTATGCAAGTATATAAAACTAAATTCTTTATAAATCCTATAAATAAGATTAAGATATAAAAACTTCTAATTGTACTAAGTTTGATATTTATGCGGTATCTGCATCTCGATTATAGAAAATTATCTCATAATAACAATTATTTTTTCAATTTTCAATCAATAAAATTAAAAAAACTATTTTAAATATAAATTAAAATTTGGAAATAATTTTACTTTCATTAGATATAAAATACTTAAAAGTATATTTATTGAATTATTTAACGAACGTATAATCATTAAAACAAAAAATTAAATCATCTTTCTGTCTATATATTAAAATAACAGTAATTGATTTAAATAAAAATTTTCTTAAAGTATCCAAATTCATAAAAAACGAGATAATAGTTAGAGAAAATAGTTAGAGAGAAAAGTTACTTACAAGCAACTCGTAAGTAGAACTTGTAAAGTAGAAATTTCAATTTTTTTTCTTAACAAGTAATTGGATTTTAATCAATATTTCAATTTTTAACCTGAAAATAATGATACCTTTCTAAATACTATTAAGAGCTTAATTAAAACGAAAATTAAAAAATTTAAATCAATGTTTACAATATTATTATTATTCATACATTGACTTTTATATTATGTAAATTTGGAGTAAAAACTTAAACTTATAGAAAATTTCTAAGTGAAATTTGTAATCAATTTTAAATAATTGAAAATTGCAATATTATAAATTTAAAAATAGGTAATATTTTTTTTATTATTTTTGTACTTTTAATAATAATTTAATAAGTAAGATATTTAGTTCAGAAATAAATTATATTAATGATTTTATTTTAAATAAAATTATTTACTTAAGATATTTACAGTTTTCAAAAAATTAGTTTTTAAAGGGGTACATCTTTAGGAAAAAAAAAAAAATACTTACATTGCTCCAACATATAAGACGTCTCTCTTGTTGTCTAGATAAAGAGTTCTGTAGTAAAGCATTCCGCAATTGAATTCGCGAACATGCTCTAAAAATAAAACAAAACATCAAATTACTATTGGGATAATAGAGCTATAGTATTGCTATGTAAAAATTTATGAATGCAAAAGTGTATGCGTATGTAATATACAGCAGAAAGCACCTGCATATATGTTTTTCCTTAAACTATGTTTGTCTCCCTACTTAGATTTTAGTACGCCTACAACTATTGCATTTACACTTTTCTTTCATTCATTTCTAACTGCGCTAGCATAAGTAGTATCCGTACTCTCCATTTATAGTGCATTCACTGCAATGATTCACTATGAGTTCAATTAAGTGCTTTATTATTTCTATGTAATGTAAAGTTATTCATTATCTCTTTTCCTGTAAAATCTAAATCAATACATCTATTATTAAGATTAAGAAATTTTACCCAAATATGGTATCAACCCTATATGTTTTTTAAACTTTCAGTTAGTTTAAAGTAACTTATAATTTAATTGTTATATTTAATTTTGAATAAATAAAAGTAAATAAAATAAATTTAATAAAAAATTTGAAATTTATTAAACAAAAGTCATTCATTCTTACTTTAATTTATATTTTTTAGTTTTTGTTTGAAGTTTCAAGATTTTCTTTTTTTCTTTTCAAGAAAACAAAATATATTCTATATTTAAACATAAATAAATAGAATTTCCTTACATAAATAATTGACAGTATTAAAGATATTTTTAATGAATTAATTATTCTCATTCTTATTCTCATTTTGACTCGAATAATAAAAAAGGATTTTAAATAATTTCATAATCACTATTAATGTTAAGCTTTGTAAAATTAACTTACAACAGTTATCTGTTACTATAAGTATGGTAGTTAAACGCTGTAAAAATTATACATATTTTAATTATACTTTGAATTATAATTTCAATTATTGATACAATAAGAAATAAATGAAATAAATACTCATTGTTCTTAAAATTGTCAATAAACTTTTTTGTATTTTACAATACATTCAATTTTGGTTTTTTTCAATAAATTTTGTCTAAATTTCGTTTTTCCTAACAAAATTAAGCTTCTATGTAACAATGAAAACAAACGTTATAAATAGAAATAGCCAACATATTGAATTAAAAAAAAAAGAAAATATGAAAACAAAAACCAAAAACAAGTTAAGATCTAAATGAAAAATGAAGACGACAATATGACCACCTAAAGTTGTAATAAAATAAACTTGTATAAATATTTATTTTAAGATAAGTCGTTTTATCTCGTGCAGTTTATTTAACAAAATATTAAGTGTAAAAAAACTTTAATATATGAAAAACTATTGGATTTGACAAAATTATTTTTCAAATGTATGCTCTTTGTATACTATTTGTTATTTTCAAATTTTATTATTATTCAAATAATAATAATTTTCAAATTTAAAAGATGAATTTATAACTGATTTTTTAAGTCATTAATTACATTTAGTACTGTACTCCGTTTCCGTGTATTCTTATGAAACTTTATTATATATATCAAGAATATGGGTTACTGGTATTACTATAATAAATTAAATTAAAATTATAATTTTAATGCTGAAATTATTTTATATTAATTCGCTATTTATTAAATATTTCTTCAAAAATAACTACAGAAAATTTTATAAAGATTGAAATACCTCAATAATAATTTTCTTGCTAATATGATTCGAACAGGAATAAGAAAAATTATCAAATGTTTGATCTGATTATGTTTTTTCTATTACTATACAAATATAAAAATTTTAGTGATTTAAATATCTAAATAATTATTTGTATTATTGGTAAACACATTTATTTCTGTGCTATAGTAAATGTACATAATATATATACATAGTACAAATATAAACAATAAGGGTAATGAAAAAAATTATTTGTCCATTTTGTTTCAACTATTTAATATAAATAGAAAGATTAAAATTATAGTTATTAGCTGTTCTTCTAAAATATGCTTTATATATGAAGATGATAGCGTTGAACAATTAAGAAGAGAGCTAATATCTATTCAAAATTTTGTAGATGAATTTTGTTGTAGTAAACTAAATTTAAAACTAATTTAAAAAAAAAAAATAATGTTTATTTATTACTCATCGAATTTGAAAATGAGTGGTTCATGTACAATATGTAATATATTATTTAGAATATAATGTATTTAAATATTGTACGCTTTATAAGGTATACATTTAAAAAGAATAAACTTTTTAAAGGCATGTCTCAAAGATTAAATTTGATTAAAAATTAATTTTTTATTTTTTTTGCATTTCAATTGTTTTTAATGTATATATGCGAATAATGGATCAAACACATCTTATCATTCAGAGGTATATTCACTATATATTATTAAAAAATATGATTGCTTTTCTTAGAGTTTCACTTTTTTTTATAAAAACTCATCTTTATACTTATCATATATAATTGGAGTTTTAAATATATATATAGAAAATTTAATCTAATAATTCTATTATAATTTTATTATTCTTAATTATTCTTTTGTTTATTTTGACTATATAAGAAAATCAAATTACAATCACATTTAATATTTGATAACTTTTAAATTAAATAAGAAAAAACTAGTATTGGGTTAAAAAGAAAATCATCAAATTGAAACTGTATAGTCTTATTTCTATCAATGATAATAATTGAAATAAGAAAATACTGAAGAATATCTATTCTTATTAAAAAAAAACTTACCTTTTTTTTTAATAGGTAAATTTTTGCTAGGTCAAAAGTATATTCTTTATATTATTTTGAATAATATCTTAACATAATACTGTTAATATACAACATAATAAAAACATCTACATATTTTTGAAAATGTTTATTTGTAAGGTAATAAAATATTTATTATTATATCAATATTTTACAAATTTTTCTGATATATAAACGTTGCTAGTTATTTCATACTTAATTTGACAATTTTCATTGTAAATAATAGAAAAGGTTTTGTAATGCATATATATATATATATAGTAAATATTTATCTTTTCAATTTCTTTATTTATTTTTAAAAAATATATTAAAGTTTAACTATAATATACTATAAAAAAATATAAAACTTCAAAGTATAGGTTGTGATGAAATAATGATATTATTTAATATATCATTAATATATATTCTACAGCAATAATTAATAATTTTAAATGTATAGATAATTAATTATACGAAGATTAATATAATTGCATAAAATTGAAGAGCAATCATCCAAGTAAAATATTAATATTTATAACATTATGTATTATATCATTATTGGTAAATAAAAATATTAATTAAACTTTACTTATTAAAATAAAGATCTTCAAAGATTCAATATATATTAAAAACATCACATGTTAAATAATATTGTGAAACTAAGAAATATTTTTATTTTATCAGAGAAAAGTTATACTTCATTTATGGAAACTGTATTATAAAATTATTTATCTAAAACGAAATATTTTAAATAAATATAATCACATAGAATAATATTTTAAACTACAAATAATCAAACATCTTATAAAGTAAGAATTATTATTTGATTTCCTACAAAGTAATTTCTAAACTATAGAATATCTAATGTAGATATGTTGATGTATAGCATTATAAGATAATAAAATAGCATTATAATAATAATTATATAAGTTTTTTCAGGGTTTTCTTTTTGGTAACTTATCTATGTATAAGAAAAACAAAAGAACCTGACCTTTGTGATGTCTAAGATGTGCCTTTCCGCAGCAAGGTTGTTCAAAATAAGCATGTCCTGGATGATTACCTACAGGTCTGTTTGCATCTATTGATACTATAATATGACTGAGTGAAGCTGTGAGCACAACTGCTTTTACCAATAGTATTGACAGATTATTCTGATAATTATTTATAATCTTCATAGTTATTCGTTTCCACGCTATGAGTAACTTCAAGGGGATGATTTTAAATATGTAATTAATTTTAACAAGACTTTTTTTATATGTTCTTTTTTATTCACACGAAGTTTACAGGTAGTTTTCTATGTTAGTAAAAAGTCCAATTTAATCGATGCAGTTTAAATTAATAAGATACGTGTTTCATTGACCGGTACACTAAAGATATAGAAAAGTACGATGATCGAAAAAAAATCACTGTCAACTATAAATGAGAATGACAAACTGACTTAAGTACCACATTCGAACATAAAATGTTATGAAAGAAGCTGCCGATAGTTTTGAATTAGAATAATACCAACAAAACATACCCCAAGAGGTTGTTTCATGACTTGCGAATGGGGTTAGATATAAAAACTTACGGTTTCATTTAATTTATTATAATGTACACAACAATAATATTTATAGAGTTAACTCAAGTTGTTACTAACTACTTATTAATGTTATTAGTTGAATTAGAATTATTTCTATGTTGTTAAACGTCTTTATTCCTTATCATTACTGATTGGTTCACATAGTTCATGATTATCGGAGTTGTCTAGCTTTCTTGAAATCGTGGCTGAGTTTAATATTTCCCTTACTCTTTTATTATACGGTTTCCCAGCAGTTTATTGTAGAAGTGATTTACTGTGCATTAAGTAGCCGATCTATTTCACCAATAAAGCAAGTATTAAGCAAATATTTTCAATTGCAAATTATAAAAGAACTAGCACAGTAGTAATATTTTTTAAATTTATATAATTATTTGCAAACATTTTGCTTTAACAATATAATAGTTATTTTTATATTTAACTCATATTTAAGCATTTTTTATAAATATATTCTAATTATTTTAAAAATATATTCGGTTACGAAATAAGTATATATATTGTTAACGGTCAAAAAATGGCTTTATTTTTCTTACTAATTAATAAATAAAATCGATTATTTTATTTCAAATAAATATTCGTTAATATAATCACTATTAAATCTGAGTGTAATGAATATTAATCAAAACGTACGAGATTCCGTTTGATATGGGAGCACTCTCCTTTAATATTTCCATGATTGAAAGTATTATATCTAATGCGTGTCTATTATAACCGACAAAACTTGTAAATAATAATTCACATAAATGTCATTTGCCAAAGATGTACTCTACCTGTCTTTATTTCTAATTAATTCCTACCCTGATACTTTAAACTCTTCGTATTTAAACCCACCAATCAAAATTAATAGACCACTATAAAATTTCTAACTGACTTTTCCCTTTTCTAAGAAAAACGAAGAAGTGACTGGCTACATAAATATGGACACGCGGAGAATACGACACTTACTTCTGACACCTCAAATTTGGTACAATTATTTTCATCATTGTTCTTGGTGGTTTTATAAGTACATGATATTAACCGAGGGAAGGCTGCAGCTTATACAATATTTCTCTTAAATTAAATACAAGAGAACATTAATCGTATTACATTGACGCTCATTGAGCAATGGATAGTATAATAATATATTCTATGTGAGTTTAGATATATTTATTTTCAATACAATTCATTTAAGAAAAGCGCAACCGCTAACCGTACATATCTCATTGTTCGAGAATTAAGCTCGAGAAAACACTCTCTCCGGTGGAGAAAGGGAGAGGCGGATAGTGGAAGTAGAGAGATAGCAGGATAGAATAAAACGGAGGCGAAGGTGGCGTGAATAATGCTGTAAAACGGTGTTTATTTTAACGTATTGAAATATAATACTGTCTTTAGACGATGTGGTATAAATATAATGCTGTTTTAATAACGAATTATAAATCTTGAACTATCATAACATTCAGACATAAATTGAATACCGGGATAGCTTTCAGTGAATTTACAAATATGTTGAGTTCCGTAAGTTTAATTACAGGTTGCTTAATTCCGCACGAGCGCAATATTCGAGCTTAACTTTGAATCTTACGACGCTTGGAGTGTTGTTATGTTTTATGAATTGTATGTCGTTGTAGTCCACACTATAGCAATATTCAGGCGTAAATTGAATCTCACTAAGCATGGACTTGTATTTTTAGATCAACATGGTTGACCAGCGAGTTTGCATGTGTCTGCTCACTGGATTACTCCGCTCGTACTTGCTTGTGGTTCCTTGCGCGCCGGAATTGAATATTGGCGGCCGCCTCTTCTTGCTCAATCGCGTCGAATATGTAGCACAATCCAGAGCCCTTGCTTCCCTCTCAGTGTGACTTTTGAAGCTTGTTACTTTCTTTTCATCCATTAGTCATTGAGAATCTAATCACTATACACAACTTTGTATTGAGAAATTACAGATTGACAGATCGGTACTACGATCTGGAGACTAATGCAGATTTGGTGCAGCGCGTCGAAGACGCGATATTTAAAGTCTTCACCCCGCTTCTCGCGAGAGGAAATTTTTCTTGCTCATCTATGAGAGTGGAAGTTTTTGGTGATTGATTAAGAGCTAATTATTCAACTGTCCCTTTTCCCGGTAGTGATGATGCCCTTTTAGACGGTGGAGGCGTCAAAGCGGTGGCCGGCCGGGTGTCGGACAGCCGGGTCGGTGCGTGATATCTTTTGTACCGAAAACAAATCGTACGAGATTTATCAACTACGCGTGGGTTCTTGGAAAGAATTCTCGATCTTTCGAATACAATGCTGGCTAGCGGCCATTTGCTAGGCGCGGTCCATTCGTCTGCTATTAAAACTATGGTACGAATCTTGATGTCATATCGTTTTTGTTGCCACTTTGATCTTGCTTGATATCGCTGGATGTAATACCTTTTCCAGCTGTCTCAAAATCGATGAACTCGCTGTTGTATGAATTGCTAGCGAGAGAGTCTCGTTGATGTTATGTCCAGCAGCGATGGTTCTGGTATCGCGGTGAGTGGATCCCCAATCAGAAAATGACCTGGTGTTAGTGCTGTAACGTCTTCTGAATCTTCACTAAGGGGTTCCATCGGACGTGCATTTAAAATTGCCTCAATTTGATAAAGAAAGGTGGTAAACTCTTCCATTGTAAATAACGTGTCTCCTATCGTTTGTCATAAATAATGTTTTACCGATTTGACAACAGCTTCCCATTTGCCATCCATGTGTGGCGGTGCAGGAGGATTGAATTTCCAATCTGTACCTTGTTGTAAGCATAACCTATTAATTTTGTCGTGCTCAGGAGAACTAGAACTTTTAAAGAACATCTTTTTCAAAGCCGATTCTGCTCCGAAGAAAGTTGTGCCACAGTCTGAGTACAAGGTATGAGAAATAACTCGATGTGACGTGAACCTTGTATATGCAGCTATAAATGCCTCTATCGAATAATCACTCACCACTTCCAAGTGTATTGCTGACGTCGCAAAACATACAAATACGCACATCCAGCATTTTAACGTCTTTGCTTCACGTCACCTTTTTATTTTGTATAGAAACGGTCCAGCGTAATCAATCCCCATATGCGTGAATGGTTTTGAAGGTGTGACTCGTGCAACGGGTAGTTGGCCCATCAACTGCTGGGCACGGATCCCACGCTGACGAGCACATCAGGCATCTCAGGGTATGGCTTCTGATTGGAGCTCGACTTCCAACGAACCAATAATTTTCTCGGGTGTGTGCTAGCGTTAATTGTACGCCTCCATGAAGTGTTCTTTGATATGCGTCAGCAATGACAAATGTGGTCATCAGTGAATTCCGATGCAGATTGGCAGGGTGCTTGGTTTCCTCAGGTATTGACGCCTCGTTGAGTCTTCCTCCAACACGAATAATTCCTTCAGCATCAAGGTATGCGTTCAATCGACTCATCATGTGCTTGGGATGGAATTCTTTGGAATTGTTTGATCTTAAAAGGGAAGTAAAGCGTTGCTTTTATCCAGAATCGCTTTACCTTTTCTAGGCTCTCCCTAATTATCCTACCGAGTGGTGGATCTTTCTTTCCTCGCAGTCCTTCTATAAAATTAATACATAATGCAGAAATTCTCAACAAGTCGTTAAAAATTTAAAACTTCTATATCAAATCCCACTGATATTGCCGGCAAATAGTACTTGGGTTGCACGACGGGCTTCGTCCATGCATCTCTCATCCCTTTCCTTTGGTTATGCTGGCCATTTATTTTTATCTGGTATCCATGGTGGCCTATGCCACCAACTTTTTGATATGATTTTGATATGAGTCTCGTTTCTTGTGATCTCAACATGTGAAAGACTAGAGGTGGTAATTGTAATGCCATGCTCGTGATTGGGTTTCGATCTAATTTTGACCTCGTTATCATTGCATGGGCATCGTGTGTCTTTTGTTCTTACATGATTATACCGCGGCACTAGTCGATTATTCCAATTTAGTAAAACAAACAGTATCTGCAAATACACATTTCTCTGTTAGGTTTTATAAATTATTCTAGAACTTGGTGAATTTATTTTGAATCTACTGCCAAAAAAATGAAGACCTTTTATCGACGTTCAATCGCTATTGATCTGCTTATCGATTTTAGTTCTTATGCGCCCTCTTCTGGCGAGTCTGTGCTGAGCTGCACTAATTGAATAAAATTAATATAATTAATATAATTATATTAATAATATAATTAATCATCTAATTGAACAAAAAGGCTGCCACTGCGTTTTTAAATTGAACGGTAAGTGGTTCATCAAAGCCGGTTATATTTTGACAATAAACAATTTGTAAGACTAAGAGGCCTTAGAAAACTTCCTTCACTACTATAAGAGCAGATAAAGGCAGATAGAATTATTAGTTCTTTTGTGATAAATTAATACAAGAACCTGAAACTAAAAAACAAAATAAGAATAAAGAACAAAACATTATATTTTCATATGTAAAACCAGAATTGTATAACGATACGAAAGTTTCTATTTGATTTTCAATAAATATCAATTCACAGCATTACATTCGAGCCCCGGCGTCTTCGTTTCTTTCTACCCTGCCATCTCTCCACTACCACTATCGGCGTCTCCCCCCACCACCTTGGGGAGAGTTCATCATCGGGAAAGTTGTCGGAACACGTACGTTGTGTAACGTGTAGCGATTTCTTATCAGCGTCGCGTGAAGCTTCAACTTTATAATGCCGAACACTGGTTTCTGAGAATTTCTGCGTTGTAAGACTAAATGTGTGATTGAATTTGAGAGGTTGATCTTTGCGAGAATTCTGAGGCGCAGCGCGCCTGCGTCTAGTTTTGTTGTCTTGCCCCACTTCTGGAGTAGGCGTGGTCTCTTTAGATTTTGCTTATTGTTTTAAACTAATTTTATGTTGTCATTGGAGCTCTAGTAAAAAATGTCAACGCCCTTTTACAGGAGAAGGGTGGAGTGCCAGAGGTGAAGTGGTGGTAACCTTTGGGATATCATATAGGATATCACATCTTATGACATCACCCCAATGTCATAAGATCTGGCTGGGTTGTTTATCCATTCCAACTCTTATCGGTTCGTTAATAGTTTATCACGAAATATATCAATTATGCTATTATACTTAGAAGGACTTGTCCGTTATTTTTATGAGGCTCGTATTGCAAGACACGGGATAGTCATATTGACTATTCCGAAATCCTTTCGAGGCACAGTCCGAGTAAATATGATCGCAAATCGTCATAAATAAGAAAGAAAATATATTCGATGTATTTGTAAGGTATATTTATAGAATCTTGGGACACATCTGGCGGTCATAAACGTATTGAATGTATGTAAAAAGAATTTACAAACAAACAGGTAGTGCCGAGAGTCAAGAACTGCAGGATTCTCGAACAGTGTAGGTTAATATATTATTTATGTTTGTTCTGATGTAAATATTCAATGATTTATTTCATAATTTCCTTACAAAATAGTAGTCTAAATAAAAATAATTAGAAATTATATAAATAAATCAAATTATAATACATAGCTAGCATTATATATTATTATCCCATTAATGTCAAGTTTTCCTCTAGCAACCTCTCGTGGACTCAGCTTTATCGGTTCCGACGGTCTACTGATAGGGATTTCATCTCCTTGACTGTACGAATTCCCTGATATTACGAAGTGGGGATATAATAGGACTAATGTTGGTCGTAGGGTTGATTGAATCGTTAAACATGTATGTGTGCTGTTTCTAATTATTTAATAATAAATGTTCTATTGATGGTGTACAGTGGATGGTATAATTATTGTGCGTTGTTGTGTGTGTGTGATTGTAAACGTCGCAGATGATAATTAATAATGACCGTGACGCTTGAACGGAGATTCAATGTATTCGAAAATCCACCATGCGGATTAGCCCCGTTTACTCTGAGATAGAATAACGAACCTCTATTGCGTATGAAGGTTCAATTGTAATTTGACTCTACATTCTTTATCTTACGTACTGAGGGATTACTCCCAAAAAGGTCCCTGACCTAGCCGCTTATGGATGGGATGTAGCAGTTCGCTAACTAGGTGCTGATGCGCAGAAGAGCGACTTTCCCTCTTTAAATTATTACTAACAAGACATCAGCAGTTACCGTTCCCTACGTTGCTGCTGAATGGTACCTCAATTCAGCTGTTGAGTGTGCGTCTACTTTAAAACTATTCACGGCGGCATTTACGAATCTTCGTTGCCTTGTTGCGGATACTACCTGAATTACCCCTTGAAAGTCCGCTTAAAAGATTGAACCCCTTGAAAAATTGCACTGATTCGACGACGTGGCTCACTTTGTAATCACAGTTCGCATCGCAACTTATCGCCACCCCATCGAAATTAATTCACTTGATTTTTCCCATTGAGCCCGCGATCGGCAATTTATTACACTAATTGTTATTGGTGCACTGAGTTTTTTATCCCTCTTGTTTTATATACCGATAGGCGGGCCTTTTCCCCTCATGCGGTCACACCGCTACCGAGTGTGCAGCGCAGGCTGCGAAGTCGTCTTGTTTTGACTAGCCTGGGCAAAATGGTGACAATTATACTTACACGAGTACTTTGCTTCTCAATATTTCTAGCAATAATCGTTTTGTCTTTGAGTCTAAGCGTTCTTTTGTTTTCTGCATTTATACCCCACTTTTATATTCGTAAACATTAATGATCATATTACACGGCACCGACGGGACCGTTGGTTTATTCTACGGATTTTCGAACACATTATAATGATATTATTTTAGAGATTTCTAGAATACTGACGACGTTTCTTAACTTTTAATTCCCCGAATTTGTCGTATAAATTTTACGCCCCTATTTCTCTTTCGTTGCCGAGCTGGAGGTGCGATAATCGAAAAAAGGCATGTATCAATAATAAGCAATGGAAAATCGTATAGAAAGAATGAGGTGACATTCACCTAACGGTTTTTACTCGCATCGTAAATAGAACCGTGAAAGTCGCGAAGTGCCAGTATTCTCCACAAACAACAACGAGCAATTAGGAAGAACAAGAGCAGCAACATATAGTTAAAGAAGTGATACAGTATTTATTATATATATAATAAAATCATTCTTTTCTCTTGTCTTTCATATTTATGGTCTTTGGCAAGGGAGTTTATTTAAATTCGTGGTTATTATTGCTAAAGGCGGAAACTTCTTAAAAAAAGATTTTTATATGACATAAGAATTATCACGAATTTTTATTTAAGGGTTGGTTATTCTCGATCTGAAATAAGTCTTAAATAAGAATCATCCATCTCAGATTCGGCAAGATTAAATGAATATTGAAAATTAAGTTCAAGGCTAATTAAAAGGAGAAACTCACTACCAACTATCTTCAAGACACACCTGTTCAACTTTCGTTTATTTGTTAACATTTTATCTTTTCATTTATTATTATTCATAAATTAATCACGGATCATATTTATTCATTAATTTGAACTATTTTTATATTTTTATGTAGCCCTCCCTTTCTACTATCTACTTCCCCTCTACTTCTCCTTTCATTGAGGAGAGAAGTTTTAAAAACACATCAGAATTATTTTCAAAGCATCTTCAGATAATATTGTGTGTTCGGTAATTAACCCAAGTATAAACACTCCCTAAGATGTTTATGGGAAGCAGTAGATAGTGGAAAGGAAGCGGTAGCAGCAGGTATCAAAAAAGAGTCTACAAAAGTTATAATTATGTAGGTGTAAAAGCGTTTATTGAAAATAATATGCAGAATATAATATTAAAATTTAGTTATATTTATATTGACTAGAAAATCATTATATTATCTTGTTACTTCGCTGTAAATTAAATTTCTTAATACTTGAAAGAGAAATTGAATTTAGTAAATAAATAAATGGCTTTTCTGTAATTTTAGCGAAGTCGTTGCTGCGGCGGTCTCTTGTATGGTGAGTGCCGTGTTTCTGTCTTCTTGAATCCACGTGCTTCTACGACCGATAAAGAGAAGGCATCAGGTGTCTTGATTGTGGAGAACAATTGTAAATTGAACTCCGCTTCACGAACCTCGATATTAAATTAAGTTGCTTGCTGCTATAGTATTGCAAAAGTTTAATCCTGTGCGTAACACTACCGAGGTATGTGCATGTCTCGAGTCTCGCGATTTAATTAAATTGCTTGTTGCTACAGTGCTACAGAAGTGTGTCGTGTGCATAACACTTCCAAGATGATTGATAGAATTGTAGATTTATTGAGATACTTCTTGAGGCGTGATTACTGAAAAGAGTATGACTGGGACTTTACTAAGTTGATAGCTACTAATAGTACTACAAAGGTATGTTCTGTGTGTAACTCTAACAGGAAGAATAGTATGAGTATTCGAGAACCGAATTGAGAATCGAAAATCTAAATAACATTGTTTCTTTAGCATTTGCTTTGAATGTTTTTTATATTTATGATTTCTAAATGTTTCCGAAGAGTCAACTAATGTTCCGATAATATTTGAAATGTATTTTTCAAACATTTGAAGTGTGTCAGTGATTTAAAACGGTCGAGTTATCCCAGCATTATACTAGAAAGGTCGTCGATAGTCAATATAACCATAATCTGTAGTGTAAGGCGAGTGTCATAAAAGTAACGCGATACAGTAAGTACGTTTTTTAAAACTAATTATAGTTTTGTATTAGAAGATTTTGAAATCTTAATTTATATTTATTAGTAAACAACAATGTTATTGTAAATAATCTTAATAAAAACAAGCATTACATTTTGTATAATATTTTCAAGAGTTTATTTGTAATATCATTGTTCAGGAATTAACCTGAGTGTGAACTCTCTCCAAGATATTATGGGGCACAAGCAGATAGTGGAAGGGGTGAGAAAGTAAGGTCGTAAAAATAAAGTCACAGAAGTCGTATGTAATACTGTAAACTGTCTTTATTGATAATATATGGATAAATATAATGCCCGACTTTCTTTTGAGATGTCACAATATTCAGGCTTAAATTGAAACGTGCTATATTATATGTACCGTATGTGATTTATTGTAGTTCAATATAGTATTAATAATCGGTGAGTTCTATCAATTTCCTTGTAATTATGTTAGCTTTTGACTTTTAGTCTTATTGTTTGTTGTTATTAACTGGATATGCGCAATCGAGGCTGACAATGTATACGACGTTCAGTTATAAATTTATTGCCGCTGCAGCCGTCGTTCAGTAATTTACATATTAGTCGCTATTTGCTTTCTAGAGCTCTTATCCTATTGCTTTCCACTGATGTTCGGACCGAGTGTGAATTCTCCCAGTGATGATGTGAGGGAGAAGCATATAGTGGAAGGGTTGAGAAAGCAGTGTTAAAAAATAGAAAACGATATAGGCTTAATAATGCCAATCCAATCTTTTTTATTAAATAATAATGGTAACGAAATGTAATCCTAGATATGAGTATAAATATGCTGCTTTGTTTTATACAGTGAATGGTCGCACTTTCACTTGACTAGAAGCGCGTATTGTTTATGTAATGTCTTATCGATGTACTTACGCGATGTTATGGTAAACTCTAGTCCCGCACTATTGCATTGAACTTGGGAGTTGATTTGTTATAATTACTGATACTTGAGTTCAATTGTTCATCGATTGTCCGAAATAATATGAAGGCGTTGTTCGAGCAATAATAATGGATTATGCGTAGATAATTGGCCGCGTGGTCTTATAGTGGTTTTTTGGCCGATGGGCTCCATGCCACTTGCATTCGCGCATTGCCGAGCCGTCGCGAGACTATCATGTATGTGGGGAATGCTTCCGTGGTACGCGATGCTGGGCTCAAGCATACAAGTGGCACGCGAGGATGCGAACCGTGTTTTTACTTGCCTCTTAATGCGCTGTTCACTTCTGCGCTCCATCTGGTAGCTCCGTCCAGAGTGGGAAGGAGTCAACCGCGGGCTAAGTAAAGCTCACCGTCTGGGCGAAGCTTCTCGTTGTACGTACCCAGACACTTGCTAAGGAACTGCACGTTTATAAGACCACGGTTTGCACTGGAGACCTGTCCGAGAGGTAGCGAAAAGTGTCGCAGTTGGGGAAAGAGTTCCGCCTCGGCGTGGTTATTATCTTATTTTATAGCCGAAGGGCTAGCTAGTCCGCCGAGGATTCATGGTGGGGGATTCCACGAATTTCCCTACGTCGTTGAGATGAAAGAACAAAGAAAGTCCTCTCATTTAAGTGTGGTGTAGAGGGGTGAAGACTGAGACGAAGAAGATAGGGGGTTATCTTGCCACGCGCGCTGTACTTCAAAAGCGCGCCTTGCTAGCTGGAAACACTGAGTTTGTATATAAAGTGTGGCAAACATGAAATATAAGATTTTCCACGTGCGGTTCTAACAGAAGGACTTATAAACAATATTCGTAAGATGTTAATCGAATATTCTAGTAAGAGTCACATTCAAAAGCAAATACGTCTTATCTAGTGACGACTCGAGATTCTGTCGGAATCGCGAACAACTGGTATACGCGACGTAGGCCATGAATGGATGCGGTATTCAGTCGTAAATTTAACACCACGATAGCCGTGCGTCAGTGGAGGATGAGCAGGTACGGGCTGAGAATAAGTGCGGCGTATAATAGTAAATTGAATGTCTTCCAAGCACGGCTTCCATTATTTATATTTAGAATAGGAAGTTTTTGTGATTAGATGAAAACTAATTTACAGCTGTCATTAGAGCCCTTGAAAAGTAGTGTCAACGCCCTTTGAAGTGGTGGGGGCTTAATGCCGACGATGAAGTAGTGG
>JAPYYT010002456.1:0-17754 GCA_030522565.1 Ceratosolen corneri | reverse complement strand
AGATGTATATAATTTTAATGGTTGCTATTTAAAGTAAAAGTTTTTAATAAAGTCAAACAGAGAAATTTTTAAGCAAATCATTACAAAGTCTAGTGTTAATAATGAATTTTTAACGTGATTATTAAATGCATTGAGAGCCGCATAAAGTTAAATTAAATTAATACGTACAAGGATTTTTTAATTCTGATGTATACGCAAGTGGATGCATGTTAATTACATAAAATGATTAACATATTCACACATGTATATTGTGAAAAAAACATACCGACGCATAATTGCAGTATTATTTGTATTAAATATTTCTAGTGCCTCGTTTATCACAAAATCAAATGAAATATTTCCGAATAATTATAATTCGAACGGGAAGATGCTCAATAGCACTATAATATTAATTATCAAAGACTGTACGAAGTTACATAACATCCGGTCACTTTCTAATATCTGGAAAAACTTCTTGTAGTGTAGTATTGGATACGGCAAGAGTGACACATTGCTTTCTTTGCTTAAAATATTTAAAACGTGCGTTATGTGTATAATGTCGCCTTCTAGGCCCAATCATCTCGTGAAAATGGCCGTATAGAAAAATAATGCCGTCCTCGAGAATTTCACGCGACATGCGTCAATACAATGTCCCAGCGAACTTAAAATTCTCTCTACATTCCTTTTCATCTACACTGAATTTTTCGTGATGCTAGTGTTTTTTTTATCTTAGAGTCGTATGTGTCGAGCTTCATTTTTTCTTTTCAGTAGCGACATATCATTGCACTACGACACATTTAAAAGATAATTGCATTAAAATTCAATGTTTGTCGATTTTAATTCTGGCATAAGAATTTTTGACGTTCGTATTGAACAATTTAATGCTATTGCTCAGACCTGAGAAGAGTAATAAACATCAATTGAAGCTGTAGGGAATTTTCAGAAGACAGAAAGGATTGTAGTATATATAATACAGAAAAATTTACTTTTTACTTCATTGAATAATAAAAGGCTTGGGAAAGTGTCGATATGGAGCTTATTTAATGAAAATAAATAGAATAAAATTAAATATATGAATGCTTGAAAAATCAACTTTTTCTTTAACACATTTATTTGCTTTATATGAATGTCTAATAGGAAATTAGTTTCCCAATGAATTTCGCTTGAAAAAACTTTTTTTTTGAAAATATCAATAATAATATTCTTTGTGACATTTTAATGGCCGAAGGAACGAAGAAAGATCTGTTGATTGAAAATTTTCTCTTTAAGAATATTAAGCATTTAATAGAGTAGGTTTCAATAAAAGTCAGTCGAACGATATTTTTGAATACCGAGAATCCTTTATTGTTGCAGAGCTATTTTTCTCTTATCTTTTCTTTTGTACGTAAATAGCATATTATTACTCTTAGGCTCAAAGTTTCCACGAGACAAGTTTCAACTTTGCCTTTCGAGACTTAAACTGCAAATAAGAGCATCATAAGCAAGCCTTTCAATCCATAACTTGATACTTTGGATTATTAGACATCGGTAACACGGCCTTCGTATCATCAGTACAAATGGCTAAATCAACAGGGGCCCGTCAAATTGACATTCGCCGATCCAGCCAGAATGTTTCCAACGAAGTGCACACTCGGCATACATATACGAAGATAACCATCATTTTCCCATATATAATGATTGGAGGCTTCTCAGGCTGATATTTACGGTCGTGCTATTTTTGCCCGAGCGACTCACCAGCTAACATAACAGCCGCGTTAAAAGCTTTTGTTCGTCCCTTTATCCCTTTGTTATCTTAGCACCGCGTCTCCTCGCCGCAGCGGCTACGTAAACTGTTAAAACGCGGGAAGGCAATTTGTGGCCTGCAAAAAGCAAAGCTCGATAATCCAGGCGTAATGAGCGCGCGGGAGAATCGCAAGTGGAACATAAAACCTGGAGTGCGGCTGATCGGGATCCCGGTCGGTTGGCCTGACTGGATTGGAGGTGGAGGTGGAGGAGGCGGCGGCGTTTCGGTGAAAGTCCGGGCTTTAATCTCGCGCGGTCCGATAACTCGTTCCTTCCTTCTCTTCCTGGAACGAGGAGGGATGAGACGCGTTATTGGTGACGCTCGCCCGCTGTGTCAATGCATTTCGTGGGTTACGTAAGCGACAGCGGCTTGATATATGCCTCGAGAGAATTGGTGTGCGGGCCGAGTGTGTCGTTGTTGTTACGTGCACTCCTGCCTCTTCACCGGGAGATGCACTTTATCCCCGTATAAATAGCCGGTGCCCTGGTCCGAAAATTATGCAGTAGACGGGCAAACGTCACAAGGGAAGCACACGCTCGCTCGTACGACGGCGTTTTGTAGGATTTCATAGAGTGCTGAATGCTGGACATTTATCATAACCGAGGAAAATGTTTAAGGTGAGAGAGAGAGAGAGAGAGAGGGGGGGGAGTTAAATTAACTACGACGGGTGTGCAATTTCAAACATTTACCTCAACAATCATTTTTATTGACAGTACATTCGAGTGAAATAGATTTAGCCATAATAGATGCTGATTTAGATCAGCATCCATTGTACGTTTAAAAGTTTACGAGCAAAAAAATTATGGCAACCATAATTAGCTTTAACATAAGTATCGAGTGGGGTGTATATGCAATTGTACTTTTATTATAGAAGAATAGTTTTTAAAATTTAAATCAAATTGTACACGAGGTGCGAAATTATAATTACCTAAAGTATGTAAAGTATAGAAATAGTTATCATCTCATTACGTATCATAATTTCTCGAAATATAATTATATTCATTTTTTTTCTAATTGCTATTTCCAAATGTTTCGTAAATTAACAACAACACAAATTAAATGCGCATTCGTTTGTATTAGAAATTAATCGAATTTTTTAAAATTAATTCAATATTCTTTTAAATTTGTTGTTGCTATTTTAAAATTTGAATATCTTAATGCAAAAGAGAGAAAAAAAAATCATATATGCACGAAAGGGTTTAATAAAAAATTTGTTTCCTTTTACTATCAATTTCGATACGAAATATTTTACAACTTTTCATAAACTATAATAAACATCTCCATTGTATAGAAGTAATGTTGAAACAGTGTCGGTACATCTGCCGAGATAAATGATCAATGATTGTTCAATTGTGCCATTTCACAATCCCAATTGGGACTATTAGTGAGAAAATATGCCCTCTAATTACATTCATCCCAATAGCAAAGCTCGCAAGTCCATTTAAATTTGATATAACGTACATAACACACAACTAGTCTAAACCGATTTAATCTCCCTAACCTTATTCATTTAACCTCATTTAACCTCATTTAACCTCATTTAATTGATTTACTTTTTCAGTATGCTTTTTTCACGAGCACATTGATAGCGGCTTACGGCACCCTCTCAAATGTAAATGGCATTTTCGCTCATCCCGACGCAAAACTAAGGCAGGAATACTACCACGAGGCACGATACCAGCTGCAGCCCAAGTATAACTTTTATTATAACGTACACGACGCTGGCACCGGCGACATCAAGGACCAAGTAGAGTCCCGCGATGGCGATTACGTAAAGGGACATTACTCTCTCGTGGAGGCCGATGGTTCCAAGAGGATTGTCGAGTACACGGCAGACAGCCATAGTGGATTTAATGCAATTGTGCGCAAAGAGTATGGGCACGGCCAAGAGTACAAAAGCCACGTTGTCCAGCAGCAAGCTCAGACCCACCACCCCGAACTCCAGGCTTCTCACGAGCCGAGTGATAATAATGCCATTGATCCAGCTGTTAATCAGCGTGGCTCACTTATTCAGGACATCAATAATCTCAACCAATCAGCGTTAGACCATTTGCCACGTGGGCCTTCTAGTCCAGAGTATCATCCCGGCCCCTTCAACCTCTCAGAAGCGTCAATTAAGGATTCGACGCTAAGCAATGACCGAGACAATAATGATAAAACGTATATTCCATCGGCTGTTTACGGTGGTCCGCCTTTTCAATTAACGGCCGAGGAACCTACGAACATCGAAGAACCTCAGACTTTTCAAGCAGCTTACAGTCATTCGCGCGTCACGCTAGAGCAACGTCACGATCCTCGGTTACCGACCCGTCACTACCAATTTGTCGACCATTCGAAAATTAATGAGATCAAGATCGATCATATTCAACCTGTCAGGTTCAACGAACCATTCGCGGATCCGCAAAACTTTGACCGCTCAAGCATTAAAATCGAGCAATTTTATCGGCCGACCATTGTCTCGCAAGAGCCTCAGCGAGTTGACGTTGACCTTCCTGACAATCAGTCTAATTCTCGGGCCTATGACGATTCTTTAGCTGGTTGTGCGCACAAGCAACAAGAACAAAAAGTCGAACTGAGCCGTGAATTCGCGAGGCCCAGTAATACGGACATTATTGAAAAGATTAGCAGCAACAATCAAAATAGTGAAGATTCTAGTCAAGGATACATTTACGATAAGCCGGCAATTAAGTTTGAGCTTCCTTTAAAAAATTATAATACTTCGTAAGGTATTTTCATGGTCAAAGCTATTTTGGAACGATGCTGAAGTAGTTTTTCAATTCTATTTAAGATATCCTACGATAAGAGAGAGATAGAGACGAGAACGCGTAGTCGCTATTCAAATGTTTAAGTAATTCTTTGTAAACCATTGTTCAACAATATTATTCGATTAATGCTAATGTTAATTAATGTATATAGAATATTCGAATAAGTTTGTAGATCTGACCAAAAATAAAATTGAGGCTGCTCCGTTACATATAATCTACATATGTAAATAAATACTTGACGATTTAGATTAGACGAGTGAATCATTCGATGAGGATTATTTCATTTAAAAAATTATGTATAAACGATGACAATTGTAACTGCATACAAAATATGTATACGTAAACATTAATCTCACTGTACTTTCATTGTTGCGCACTTATCTACTTTGTAAATAAAATTAAAAGTTTCTTATTTAAAATTTTTAAATCATTTATATTTTATATCTTCTGCATTTCAAAATATTCATTTTTAAAATAATAATATATGCAATTATTTCTATTAATGTCGTAACATTTTGTAAAAAAATTCATTTTTATAAACATAAAATATAATCCATCATATTGATTTTATTATAAATTAAAAAGATTAATGAAAATCATTGCATAATATCAAAAGTAGCTTTTTTTCAAACTCGATTCAACAGATTTTTGTACTGAACCGATTCGTGTATCGTATAAAATAAATACAATTAGACTAGTTTTTGTATACGAGGTATTTTAAATTTAAATTTATTAAGTTTTAAATTCATTGGTTATTCGAAAAACAGATTAAAGATTTTTTTTCTTCGTCATTTAAGCAGATGATTATTATTTAATTGTAATATACCTGGCATTATTATATTCTAAAAATTCATTCAAGCGAATAATTATGTTCCATAGGAATATAAGGAATTATTATAGCTTTATTGATTCATATAGATTTAAAGATGGAGAATTTTAGAATAAAATTTTTCAATAACTTTATTTAATGCTAAAAGTGGTTTTTAACTACAACAACATCTCTTAGCTACGACTTTATTATTTGTTCTTTTCTATATATGTGCATTGTTAATTTTTATAAACAATCCATGTGATTTATAATAGCATTATAATTTATAGATATAATGCAATGTATAGAATAATATAAAGTATATCATAGGCTGTTGAATTATAGATCATAATGTAATCACCTACTCATCGGAAATACTTACCCTTGAAATAAGAGTAAAATATGTGTAATAAAAATATGTGTTTATATACTGATTAATTGTTATGATATCGCTAGCAGTACACTTTATGCTTTTAAAATTATTTTTATATGAATAATAAAGAATTTTTCATCCTACGCGCATGTTTGTAGGGAGTTATTAATTAAAAAATGGGTGGTTTAAACGATAATTCATATGTACGTAAGAGTGTGCGCGCGCGTGTGAGTGCGCGCGTATGTATGTGTACCTGCGTATGAGACAAGAGATACGGACAATTGAAAGTCACGGTACTAATGAGTAATTTTAAATGCTTGGTGTGATAGACGGTGACAATGAAAATACTATTTAGTTAAAGATATTTACACAGTAATACAGCTTGTACTTAATTTTCTTCCAATTAAATTACTTTTTATTTTCACATCCGAGTGTATACAATTAAATTTCTTAATTATCATTATTGCTTTATTTTCGAACTAAAATGTATCTCTTGGATAAATATAAACTCCAATGCAATTTGAAATGCCTGGAATTTTATGGACATAACTTTTTAAGAATTATCTGAGCTTTAAAGTTAATTGAAAAGTATCGTTGATTTGTCAACAGAAAGTAACAATTTTTTTCCATTAATCAAATAATTTACCAAGAATTCGCACTGTCATCCGTTGTAAGTACAAATTTGATCTTCAGTGCACGAGTTCATTAAACTTCCGAGTTAAATTTTAAATCCCCGTGATGCCTAATGTTCTATTATGACCACAAAACATGGTCTCGAGTATCGTTAATAAAGTATAGTTTAAAAAAAAAAACTGTGAAAGTCACTAAAAATATAATAAAAATTTCACCGAGACTCAAGTTTCTACGTAGATTATACAACATTTTCCACACATCAATTAGACTCTTAAGAACACATCACTGCGTTACATAAATATCTCGTATAATTTTACACCAATAGAAAATTCTCTTTCATTAAAGAATGTCCAATTGACCAATATGTGGATAATGTCTTCTGGTAGTCTAATGATTTCGGGTATAAATTTTAAATGGGAGGATAAAGTATGTAATGGAGTATTGGAGCAGTGTATGTATGGCCGGCTAAGAAGAAGACAGACAAATCGTATAAATAACATGTCAATGCAAGCATCATTTATATTCAAAGTTTCCAGTCTATCCTTAATCTTATCTCAAGGGCGGACAATAAATCAACAGTCACCGCTATTAAGATTATCGATCGACTTCATAAGCTCCCGGCTCTATTTGGCCACAGGTTGCGCACTTTTAAGCTTACATCACGACAATACAATGTGAGTGACTGCAGCTGTCATTATTGAATATTCAATAAAATCGCTCCTCCATTAGCCAAGCATTCCTTCACTACGCGATGATGATCTTCTCTTTACAAATTAACGCTCAATTCAACGTCGAAGCGCTCGAAAATAGCATTTATTGTCACACCCGCTCTACCAAACTTCTCGCCTTTTGCGTTTTGTCAACGCTTACAAATAATAAATCAATGCCCACAAGTGTGTTCTAAGGCACGCGATCGAACTGGAAATGTCAGTCATCGTTGGTGCATATGGTCTTGCTTCAGCACCTCCTTCCATTCCCACCAAGAGCTAGAAGACGTTATAGAATACGATAGAAGACGATCGCTGGTGAAAGGTATATGTTGGTAATGAGAAAAGGTGAAGAATAATTTGCACATACTTTACAACGTTTATTACAATAATATGAGACAGTATTTATAAGAGTGCGCGCCGAGGGTTCAAAATACAAAAGAGTATCGCGCGACTAGAAGCTAGAGTAGCCACCATCATCATCATCATCGTCGTCGTCATTATCATTATTATTAATTATTACAAGTGGGCAAACTGTACAGGAGCGAGTACGTGCAAGCGAGTGAGTAATCCAAAGTGGTAGTGGCCGGCTTAGTGCTGATAGACGTAATCGGCCGCGTCAACGTAAGCAGTTGGTATGGCGATGGGGGCGGCGAAGGCTACGGCCGCGGGCTCCTTGTGGACGACGGCGTTGAAGCCGTTGAGGGGATCGGCGACGTAGTTGACGGTGCGCCTCGTCCCGTCGGCCTCGACGAGCGAGTAGCTGCCCTGGACGACGTCCCCGTCCCGCGTCTCCTGCTGGCTCTTGATGTCCCCGGTGTGCGCGTCGTGGACGTCGTAGGAGTACGAGTACTGGGGGTGGGGGTCGTGGCTCGGATCGACGACTTTGGTGTGTACGGCGAGGGGTGCGAGGGGGGTCTCGTAGGCCACGGGAAGTATGCCGGCGTGCGCCGCTGCCAGTGCCAGGGCGGAGAAGGCGATGAGCTGCGCGAGAAAGACAGTTGTGTGTGTGTGTGTGTGTGTGTGCGTGTGAGGGTGTCCTTATTTTAGCGTCTCAAGTGCTGTTGGGTGAGTGTGAGAGTGACTGATATGGCGAGCGGTTGCGTGCGAGTGTGGCTGGTTAAATGGTGGGACGATGACTGTCATTATGCTAATTGCTTGTCAGTGGCTGTTGGCTTTTGTTATTGAAAGCGGATGGACGAGAGTGGCTTTGCAGGGATTTTAAAGGCTTGTAATTTGTTAAGGTGTGAGTGCGGCTGATGAAACACGAAGTGAACTGTTGAAAGGCCAGTGGTAGTTTGGCTTCATTTAAGTTGGTGTTGCCAAGACTTGTTGCTTCAAATGGGTTTCAAATTGCCGTTTTTTTCTTCTTTTTGTCCCCCATTTCCTATGTTTTTGTGCTTTCCGACGATAAAACATTGCACGTACATCGTCCGGCTCTGTTAATCGCGCTGCTTGACAAGTTAGCAAAATTTTAGCTTGAACGAGATACATTTTATCTATTCGCGATCAATTGTCCTATTGTTAATTATTATTTGAACGGTACTGTCATTGTCAAGCTTACTCGCATCGGAACTATTTGGATACTCAATTTGGCCGATAATTTACTTTGATACGCCGATAATTAATTTTCAATTCGAATTGAAACTCAAACTCATCGAACCCCGTCAAACCAATCCTCGGCAAATCCTTAATTTCTTTAAGCGCCACTGGAATTTAACGGCCGATTAGCCTTTTAAAAGTCTTGACAACAGCCACAACGTCTTGTCCGCGAATTTATCATACGAGCCGACACCTTATTAGTATTTTGTCACCACTAACCTTAAGAGCCATGCTTGTGTCTGTGTGTCTGGAAGAATGGGACTGATGCTGCTAGGCCCGAAACTTAGACTTTTATACGTCGCTGCAACGCATTTGGTGGGCCACGCGGACAGAAAAACGTTTCGCAAGTGGTAAGCGCGGGGGCTTCTTGTGTTGGAGCAGCAGCAGCAGCAGCAGCAGCTCGTGTGAATGAAAGCGCAAAGGAGGGAAAAAGGGAGGAAAGAAGAGAGGGGCGGAGGTAAAATATTGACGCTGTCACGGGCGCGTCATTTGCTCTTATGACGCTCTTATGGCAGGCTTGTAAGTGCCTATGTTAATGGTACGAATGAGCGGTTGGTACTTACATATCGATTTACATTGCGATACAATCGTCACTGACGTCCGACTCATATATTTTTGGATGGGAGTTCGAGTATCCGAATGCACGAGAGACTTGTGTGTTTTTTTATGAAAGTTGCGTAACGTCGGTGACTTTAGGCCTTATCAAATAATGGCCTGGCCATTCATTTTATCAGATATGGAAACGGGAATTAGCGGGTAGCATTGTATGTGTAAGCCTTTGCGCAGAGTGCAGATATTTGTGTTGGTGGGGTGTGAGAAGCGATTGAATGCCGATTCATAGCTCGGTGCACGATATTTTTTTAAGGAGCAGAATTCGCTCGCGATATATTCGATGATATTCGAAAGGCTTGGAATTGTGTGGAATTATAACAACAACAACAACGACGACGATGACGTATTTTTATACGTTAATATGGCAAGTGACACTTTATTATTGTAATCTTGTAATTTACAATGTCAAGGATCGAGGGCATATGTAAGCAGTAGATTTGTAATATTTTTAAGAGTATAAAAGCACGTTAATGTCCATAAAGTGAATTTTTGGCTATTTAATGTACTAGTAAAAGCTGTTAGATATACTGAAATTCTTAGTTGCCGAGTACTTTAAGCGATTAATAAAATAAATAACAATTACAATAATTTAGGCATTGAGATTAAACATTTTAAATGCTTGTAAAATGTAAGTTGCATTGTAATAACATTGTACGAAGATAGTCGATAAGCAGGTGTTTCAAATTTCCGATAAAATTTTAATGCCCAAATATTTACAAAAGTAAAAGTATTTCATTGAGAAATTTATCATCTTAAAACTCGCCTCAATCCTGTACATTTAAATTTAAATTATACCAATAAATATGCCATTGATTAAAACACATATAAAACAAAAACACTTGAGAAATCTTCAGAGCTAAATTATGTTAAATATTTGTAGTATTGATGTGATTCTGAATTATTCTATTTAAAAGTTTTTTTTTTTTCATGACCAATCTCAAATAATATAAGAAAAATTTATATTCCCATAAACATTTTTTAACCCTTTCTTTAACCATTAAATTCACAATAAGCATATTTATTTGATAAACTGTGTAAAGATATGAATTAATTTAAACATGTATATGTACAAATAGAAACGTGCAATCAATATTCTAGATAAGGAAATACTCTTTTCCCTTTATTTGTCGAATAATTATAATCAGTTGAAATGGTTAGAATGGAATTTTTTAAATAAATATTATAAAGAAAATTGTATAAATTGCAAATATATTTTTATCTTATTGGCATTGAAAATTAGCAATAAATTAATTGGAGTGAATTTTAATTTTTCAAATATGCAATAGCAATTGTAGTATATAATATTGAAATAAATAATTTATTTTCGAAACATTGTAAAAATGACTTATTGAGGGATTGTTTCCTTTTTATAACGTAAGAATTATAATGATTGTAAGCTGAATTCTTACTCTTAGAATGTGTAACAATTGCATAGTCTTGTAATATATTATTATTGTAAATTGAATGCGATAATATATTCAATGGATCATTAAATGGGCAATTTAATTTAATTTAAATAGAAAACAGCCGCGTGAAATTAATAATTGCAATATTTGCAATACGAAGGTGAAAATCAGCAAAATTTCCCATTTCATTTGCAAGAGACATCTATGTGTAAATGCGAATGCCTGCCTAATCTAGGAAACAACTACTTGCAAATCGTGAAAGTTCGCACTAGTGATAAGTACTCCTTTTGATCAGGCATTTTGAAACAGACCTAATATTTATCATTCCCCTCATCTCTAATTCTACAAATTCCTTACTATGTTTATAATACGCAAAATCATATTATTATTTCATATCATTGATTAATCTTCGTAGTTTTATGTATTTACATTCAATCCCTTTTTCAGAAAATGTCGAGAATGTGATTGCACTGTGCAATCGGCATTAGATTGTTATGAAGATAAATCTGAAGTAGTATGTCGAACAACTGTTGTTCTGCATTATTTATCAATTAATACAAATATATCCGTTTTTAACGGATTTTAAACAATGAAATCACTTTATTAAATTAATTTAAAGTCCAATATTCGTGCAATGACCGGCTTTACAATTAATTTATACATTCGATACTTTAATTTGTTTAATAATTTATTTCTATATAAAAACATCGATATCTAAATCGATTAAATTAAATTAAATTTCTTATATCCAAACAATTCAATTGGCATTTATAGCGTTTTTTGCCATTGAATTTTAGTTCACATTTTCGTAGAAGAATTTTCATTTGAATTATTTAATTATCTTACATTGTTATAAAAACACGTGGTCATAATTGTGATTTTTACACTATGAATCATTAAACTAAAACTATTAAGTCGGTTAACAAATTGCATAGCAATAAATTAAAGTGGTAGCTATCAATAACTTTTCGTGCCATATTTATTATCAATAAGTTCAACAAAATTAAAGTTCTTCCTTTGGAGTGGTTTAATTAATGAAGTCTGCAAAGAAAAAGCAAATACCATAGTTTTCGATTAATTTCAATTTCACAATCCATCGTATACAAATAATTTAGAGCATCGTACTGCAAATAATATAAACCTCGCTAACGTCATTCATCCATCCTTTGCAAATAATTCACGCACCAAATGCATTAACAAAATAAATACACATACGCGTTCTTATTAAAATCATACAAAATGTAAGGCAAAGTGCGACGCAGCACAATTATGAAACACTTAGCGCATGCATGAAGGAAAACACGTGCGTTGCAGCGCGGCGGTGATGTGATCATATCTGCACTCGTAATAATGCGAATTTCACTCGATCAATTGAACGATGATCGATTCGTGCGACGAAACATCGATCCAATAACAATAATAGCCAAAAGCGTCATTTCATCCGAACGTCGACGCATTTGTACGAGCTCATTAGGAAAGCAGCCGTCGTAGTCGAAGGTCGACATTCGCATTGTGTACTTTCGTAAGGTTGGCGCGTTGCGCCGTAACGGCATTACACAACAACAGAAACAATTACAACGATTCGTATGTAGACGCGAGCCTAAGTAGCCATTGTTAGTGCGCCAATTTTTTGGGGCCCCGTGTCGTATATGATCAGTTATTGTAAGTTATTCAGGGTATGTGGCATTTCTTGAGGAATACGAGATGAATAAGTAAGTGGCTCGCATAACTGTACGCCCTAATATTACTTTTAGACTTTTACAATCGATAAAATATTGCGGTGTTTAATTATTTATTAAAAAGCATAATAAATTAATGGTAGACGATTGGAGTTAATTTCTCTTCGTTCTCATAAAGGCAACAATTATAATATTTGATTCATTCTACGTCATAGCAGCTTTTGATTTATATATCAAAAAAAGAAAAAAAACATTAATTATTTGTAGAAAGTTGAATGTTATTACCCATCTTAACTAATTTCAATAAATAGTAATTAAAAATCAATAATTACTAGTGCCTTTTTAAGTAGCCATAATCACGTGACGATGTTTTTGGAATGTTTTTTTTTTTTTTTTTGTGAATCTTAACTTTTGTAGTAGAAAGTAAAACTGAAAGAATGTCATTTATGGGCATCATTTTAGTTATAACCTTGACTGATTGTTGCAATATTAACGTCTTAGAGAAAGTAGAAAACCATATTATGAAATTTCTTTTATATGTGGTAGTTATATTTTAGATAAGCAGAAAAATCTTTCTTCTATGAATATTCAAAGTAGACTGCTAACAATGTTGCTGATTAGTATTAATAAATATTATTATTTTTTATATAAAAAAAAAAAAGAATATATATATACTCTTCATAGTATATAATTTTATAATTACATCTAATGTATTGACTTTTTATCGACATTACATAATTTAAAATCTCACTTTTTAAAAAGATGTATAATCAAATAATTTCAAATACTTCACAAAATATAGAGATATTTCGTAAGAAAATTAACTAATTGAACTGAAATTGATTTATTCGTGTACAGATATATTTGTGTGTGTATATACATATATTGTATTTTAAAATGTATTCGATATTAATTTGATGTGATGTGCGTCTAATGAATAAGTAATTCAACGAATTACATAATTCATGATTAATCAAGTCTTCAAGCCAATATTGGAATAACGTGAGTAAAAACACAAATTCTTTATTTTTAATTTACAAATACCCTCTATTAATTATTTCACTATATATATATATTGATCGTAGAAAACAGTTTAAAGGTATTAGTGTACTTACAAGTTGTTCGTTATATCGCAAATGATTTGCGTGTGTTTCTTAAACTTTATCCAGAAGAAATTTCCTCAATTGCAAGGAAAGATCTTTCATAGATATTACAGTTTGATTTGATGTAAATATTGCGCATGAGATTTAATCGATATTAATATCTCAATAGTTGTTAAACAATATTTTTCACAACGTTACAAACAAATACAAATATTTTCAAATATAATTTCACAATAATCGGTCTAAATAGAGAGAGATTGTGTTCTTCCTGATTTATTGATATTAAAGCTTATAATTTTTCTTACTTATAACTGATCCAATGTGACTTACAAGTACTATAATAAATTATAGTTTATAATAAATTCGTTTCCTACGGTATGCTTGTACGTGTAGTGGCATTAATATTCGAATGGAAATTTGAATGGAACGATCAGTCGAATATACTACCAACAAGCAGTTCTGAGAAAGTCGCGAAGATAGTTTCTATTATGTTCTTTATTGAAGTTCTATCTTTAGAAGGTAATTAGAAATTATTGGATAGCCGTTTTAATTGAGATTTTTTCCCGAATCGAATGCTTTCTGTAATTAGTAAACGGCATCACCGAAATATCTCGACTTTCTCTCAAGAGCCCGAACGATTAATTATGCAACGTTAAGCTCACTTATTGAAAAGCATCCTTAACAAATTGCTCTATTATTAACAAATTCTAGCGAGCACATGGATAGTCACGGATGAAAATTTAATCGGAGATGAGGTTGGAAACGGAGCCAAAGTCGCGTAAGAGTCGGAGGCCAAATGCGGCCGGGCCTTAACGACATTTTTATATATATAGTGTCGGTGTACCCTACGGCTAAGGAAAAATATCAGTGAGTAAATAGGATTGGGTAATGTCGTAGACATTGGTATTTTGAAGCTGCGTACTGTGAAAAGTCTGCTCTCGCATACCAATGTCCCGAAATTCAAAGTGCGATGGCAATGAGACTGCAGAATTACGCATACGGGAATTTTTTTCGAACCCATTGTCGCTGTTCTTTTACTACTACACGCATTATTTAATGAGTGTAAGACCTTTAATGCACATTTATGTATTCACAGTTTTTGGTGTTGATCTCGTGGAATGCAGGCACGTGATAAGCAAGTGGCAGTCTATGGATTGGCAGACGAATTAGCGACGAAGAAATTTTGTTTAATTCGGTCACGTTAGAAGAGACGAAGGCTTAGAAAAAATTTTGCTTTTCGGTAGCGACGAGAGAAAGTTTCAAGCCCCAAAAGTATCGTAGTGTTATCACAGATTTCGCTCATGTATATAAAGAAAGAAAAAACGTATCTGACTGATTTTGGATTGTTTGAATTATCGAAGAAAGTCTGCAAGTGAAAAGTTTTAACAATATTTCCACGCGAATCGTTTGAAAAGAAAGAGATCGTTGGATAATTATTGCGCAGTATCGAGCTTAAATTCAAATGTAATTATGAGTCGAAAATTTCATTGCACACTCGATGTCAAATGCCGAAATTAAATTCAACTTTAACAAGCATCCTTTTATTTTATATTTTACATCCTTTAAAATCCAACTCTTTCTCCTTATTATCTCACATTTGCTTACGTTTTGTCACGTTTGCTATTATTAGTAATATCATTCATCAGAGCAATAACTCATTTCTCGTAATCACTTGGCAAACGACAAAACTGATCATTAACCTATGTGGTATAGTTGGAACAAATTATTTTCATCAAAAATTCATCAACCTACACTGTGATGAAAGTAAATCTTCGTGATATCGCCACATATTCTCATCAAATATCAACGCATCAAATGAAGGGAGCAAATCTTATTATTGAAAAAAAAAAATGATAAAGACTATTATATAATTATTAGGCAATTGTCGAACATCGTTTGCCGCTTAAACTCTATCTGTCTCGTAAAAGTATAAAAAGATTAGCCCAAATTGTCGTATAACTACAATGCAGCCAGCCCATTACAAAAACATAGAGTTCCCCGTTAAATACGAATTAATATAGCTTAGCTATGGCAACCGATTAATGTTGATTGAACTAATAAATGAATGTAACTCTCAGCTCGCCCAGCAACTTTTAATTACGTCCTGTGAAATGTAATGTTGACAGCTCCTGAGCCGAGTCAAATGAGATAAAATCGGCCCGAGATATATTTGGTTTGCATGCGCTACATTAAGAAGTCACGTGTTCTCCGCAGCAATTGCATCTCAGTGAGAAAGTGAGCAAACATGAGGGAACAATGGGCCAGCGAAGGCCAGTTCAGTGGTAGTTTAAGACCCATTGCGTATGTCTGCTCCAATCAATTGTTTATTTTGTTGTCTTATTGTCTTAATTAAAGATATTGTCGATCGAATTCAATTCATCAATTTTGTCATGTATTCTGCATCAAAAAGTATAACGATCAATTTGCAGGCGTAATGAGATCCGAAATGAATGAGATATTCTTATCAGAAAATCTTTATCTATATATATATATATAATTGGGAACTGCTTTAATTAGAAATTTTGCGCCAATGTTGCATCTGGAGAACTTGCAAACTTGTGATAATTTATTGTGATATTATGTTGTGATATTTATAAGCGAGAATATTGAAGTATCTAGAATAGAGAAATAATTATAATAAATAATTGCAACAAAGAAAGCGCTGTAATGGCTATACACCTCTTTGCAAAATCAAAGCCTTAGCCAATAAAAACGAAATTTCAACGGAAATCTAACTATATTTGGATATATATCCTTCTTCCTCTATCCTTATTCCTCCTTTCGCGAGGATTCTTCAAGTAAGCACTTTTATTCGAATGCATTTACATGCAATAATAACATTGATATTCCAAAGTTTTTACACTTTTGCTAAAACTACTTCTGAACTCGTAATAAGACCTTTTGCAAAAACGTCATCTCACAAACATGCATTTTTAAACAAATCATATTAATATACCGAGAAATTAACGAGGCTATTCTCTTTTAAGCATTCGACCAATTTATTTATATTGACTTTTAAGCCGATCGAAGGTCAACGCACAGCCGCGCGAAAATATTAGCCTCTGATTGCCCCAAGACGAGCGCTCTCGGGACTGTGTGTGCATCGAAGAGAGAGAGAGAGAGAGAGAGCGAGCCAAAACCAATTAAATAAAGCCCCAAGCCCATGGCGATTCGGGCGCCGTGAGGCACAGAAAGCCGCGAATTCCTAATGAGCCTGCCATCCGTCAATTAAACGACCGAGACGGCTTGTGCATCGCGCAATAGCGAAAACTTCATCTACCTATTCGCCGACTTGACCTTGAGACGGTCGGCCTTAGCCAACTACCCTTGCGTCGCCTCCTCGGTGTCGTCCCCGTCAGGCCGAGTGCGCAAGCGTGTGATCGACAGCGCATTCTTGATAACCGCGGCGGAGGAGGAGTCCTAACATTGTGACATCCTTTGACAATAAAAGCGCCAGGACGGCTATCGGGTGGCATCAGTTTTCTCCTCGCAGTTTCAATTGCAGGCAGCAAAGTTTCGCTCGCGATTCCCACCACCAAGCCATAAGAAATCCAAGCCATGGCGTACAAGGTATTTGCTATTGCACTCCCACAGTGACATTAAGCGAGAAAACCCCGAGAGTCCAACTAGATTCGCCATTGTACAGCAACACACTTGGCTACTTCGCTAAACTCCTTTTATTCGGCTACTAATACTATTATAACTTACAACTGATTTAACGACAAAACATGATGTAACATCATACTTTAATCATAATTTAAGTTGCATTTAACGTAGTGTTTGAAACCGCTTTACACACTCTACATTGCTAATGTACAGAGTTTACAAAGGCATGGCCAACCCACGGTCGCAAATATACGTTTATTAAATAAACAATTCACGGCTAATACGCGAAACGATCGGCATTCTTACAACCAATCACCAATACCACACGTTCTCACTCTTACATATATACACATATATACACATATATATATATATATATATATATATATATATATATATTACTCCTTATAACAAGCAAGTGCAATTCGTCATTAAGCGAGTCTTTCAATTGCAGATGATGACTGTCCTCTGCATCTCCGCCCTCATCGGCAGTATTCAATCGGGCCTGGCAGCCATCGCACCAGGTCCTGTCATCGCCAAAATCGAAAACTTCGAGCCAGCACCACAGTACAGCTTCGCCTACGACGTGCAGGACGCCATCACCGGCGACTCCAAGGCTCAGTACGAGACCCGGGACGGGGACGTCGTCCAGGGCAGCTACTCGCTCATCGAGGCCGACGGGACGAGGCGCATCGTCG
>JAPYYT010002455.1:0-18846 GCA_030522565.1 Ceratosolen corneri | reverse complement strand
TACGAGCAGCCGGGTACGAGCGCCCTCCTCCAGCCCCTTCCCCCGGCCCCCCGTCGCGGCTCCCGGGTGCGGCTACTCCTCGGCGAGGAGGACGAGGAGGAGGACGAGGACGAGGAGCGCGGCGAGCTCATCGGCGGCCTCTCCGACGTCGAGTGCGAGGAGCTCGCTTACGGGCCGCTGCCTAACCCCGGGGGCTGCCTCCTCCACGGCAGGATGCCCCCGAGGCTCCTCCCCGAGGTCACCCTCGGCCTCGGCGAGCCCAACTTCTGGTTCGACGACATCACCTGGGGTAGGTTAGCCAGACCGCCGAGAGACCATGAGATCCGAGCCGATCGATCGGAGGGCTCGCCCGCACAACACCCTTATCCCTTACTTATTAATTAACTCGTTGATTGGTCGGCTGCTTGGGGGGTGGTGTTGTTGCGTCTTGATTCGATGTTCGGTGTCGCGCCCATCGGGTGGCTCCAACCTGCCTAATCAACAACCCAAGGGGAGGAAAATTTATGTCTCTGTCTGCGTAGGCACGCACGGGCAGGCATTGAATTTTTCTCTTCTGCCCCCTCCCACGCATCACATAGTTATAATTTAATTTACATTTGCTTGATTTGACGTCTTGGAGTTGTCTGGCTTTGCTCGTTTAAACTGTTTGCGCAAAGTGTGTCTCATTCTCCCTGTCAGCAATTAGCATTAGGAATTAGCATTAGGAAGAAGTGGTGAGTGGGGCAACGTTGCGTAATTTAAAAGCCCAAGGAACTACTGAGCGAGTCGAAAATTGTTGTTTGACGAAGAAATATAATGCGCACGTAGACTGCTTTGCTTGTGATTTTCATTTAATACCTGTGCACTGCATCTTGTGGTCTTACAATAATAATAATAATAATAAGCATCTTTAAGCTTTATTGTACTCACCTTGTACCAACATTGTGCGCATTAAGAATTTAGCGATTTATTGCCGTACGATAATAACTCTGCTCGAGTGGTCAAACAAAAATAGATCCTTCATTATCGTTTCTCCTTCAACAACTGGCTTGCTAACCACTGCCCTAGAATCGCATTTTATGTCCTCTTTCATTTGTATTTCTTGCAAATATAATATCGGAGGTGAGCGTATGCGCGAGCTCTAGGAAACCTCATAATTATTATTTGTAATTCCCCGTATTTCGGAATTGACTCTTGAGCTCGTGAAACACCGGGGAGCTTTTTACGGTGAAGTAATTTATTCAGTGACCATGTCGCCGGATAGTAGCGATAAATTTATAAATTTAAATGTCGACAATAATTTCACTCTCGCCGCCTTTTTACAGCCAAACTCGTGCTCTCTCTCTGCACTACAAAGCGTGCCAACTTTAGTAAATTCTCGGATTCAATCAAATCCCAACATTATGTTTTGAAAGGGACGAGACATCACACTTATAAGCAGTTGTGTCTTTTATGTTATGTCATTCGAAGTTACGATATAATTGTAAGTTGCCTGTGCGCCTCTGCCTGCACACGTAAATGCCAAAACAATAGCAAACAACGTATATTTAGTCATAATCAGGGCTTATAAATTGAGTTTATCTTCCCTTTGAACAATGACACGTGAAAATTTTCCAAATCGCAAAATAATTTATGGGTATAGAGTACTATATATATAGAGAGAGAGAGTATACATAAAGTTCGTGCCCCCTCCCATTAAAAAGTCTCATCGATAAAATCGTCGGAATAGAAAATGCGAATTTCATTTAGCTGCACGAAGATAACGATAACGTCCTTCAGACATTGTCAAAGCAAAGGCATTTCATATAAAATCATTCTCCTGACACTCGGAGCTATCAAGAGTACACGTTTTAATACTTCTTACTTGAACGATGGTAAATCAAAGGAGAATATGAAAGGGACAGGAGGAGGACGCCCGAAGCAGCGGCGTTGGACTCATCAAGACCATCTAAATTATACTCCGAGCCCCGGCACTCTCTCTCTCTCTCTCTCTCTCACTCTCTCTCTCTCTCTCTCTCTCACTCTCTCTCACTCCCTCAATCTCAATCTCTCTATCTATTTTACTCGCGCAATAAAACAATGGAGTCATCCATTGCCGGATGCGGAATTAAGCTCTATCCGTCTTTTTCTCTCTTTTTGCCCGACACTTTGCATTCCGAAGGAAAATCGAATGCAGTTTGGACAATTGTTCAAAGGCTCAGTCGAAGCAGAAAAGTCGTTACGTCTGCGCCTGTATTTCTGGGAACACGAGAGGGAACACTGGAAGTGTGGCCAGAAGAGAAAAAAGGATGCGCGACATTCTCGCTCGTGGCCTCCTCTTTCTCGCTCGCACATCGTGAAAAGCAATGGCTTCGCTACAAGTTCATGGGGCACGGGAAATTGATCACCGACTCTCCTCCCTCCCGACTTTTCGATCCCCCTTGCACGATCGTTGAGGACGTTTTTTCCTCTCGCTTTCTCCTGCCCCGAACTACAACGACATTGGAACGCGCCAACCGCCCTTATCTATCGTCATAATCTGCTTTTGGTGGTTGAAATTTTTGGATTCGCATTTCCTCGCGCCATTCGCAGGTGATGAAATATTTTCATCCGAGGTGCCGAGAGGACAATGCCCGGTATTTATTTTCTTAAGTGGAAAATTCCCGAGATTGGAATTATTTCCTCTAGTGGAATTGCTCGTTGTATACTAATGAAATATGCCTTACTTTAGTTAAAAAATTTCACGGCTTTAAATGTCACTTGCGACTCCTTGTAACAATTACACTTGGACGCGTAATCCAATCAATTCTTAGGGACATTATTTACTCATAAATCTACCATTAATACAAAATTATAAAACCATTACAAAAGTGGGATTTTAAAAGTTTGCAATTATTTGAAGGGATGGTTGAGTCATACCAGTGCACCTAATTGTTGATTGATTTTTTATTTTGTACTTGTTCGGCCGTATTTTCATCGAAATATAAACGCAAAATATAGATAATTTCACCGTTCTCTAATAAATTATTAAGAGGAAGAAAAGTAATTGATAAAACAGCAATTTATGTGATAGATTACCCAATCTATTTCGTATTATCGAGTTGACTTTTCTTGGCAAACATCTTTAACGTGACTAAAATTTTGATTCAAATGCTTAAAATTTCATACAATCAATTATATTTAATATATGAGAAAATTATTTATTAATTTTCCTTCAATCAATAACCTACTAGAATGCGCCACCTACAGGTGAATTAATTTTCAATTTATTTTCTACTTTAAGATTTGCATTAATAATCGCAATCGCAATAATATTAGCCATCAATTGCTTTTATTAAGTGAGAGTTTCCGGAAATTATGCTCGTGTGATTAGGCTTCATGAACAAGAGGGAACGATACCGTAATTCAAGAATTTTTCAACGAAAGAAATATTCTATTATCCGTTATAATCCAATCTTTACGATTATTCTAATCGTATACTGTATGTTGATTTGAAAAAATTATTACCTTTAGTTGTTACAGTAAGTACGCTAAAAAAAAAAAACTTAAAGTAACATGCTGCGTGTACATTCGTATGGATGAGAAAGGCATAGGTAATAATTTCTACAGCTTTGAACCAATTAAACATTAAATTTCAACGTACTTAATGGGAAATAGCCAAATATCAAAATATTATCTAAGGAAGAAAAGATATATTGAAGTGGCGATTTTCGCCTCGTTCAAGTGCCGGTGTAGCCGAACTTTTGCATAAATCTTAATCTTGATGTTCGGCTTTCTTTTGCCACATTCATTCGCTCGACGAGTCTTGCGAACACACGCATACATACCCATCGCCTCATTTTCCCTATATATACGTATGTGTGCCTGCGTGCGCGTGTGTGTGTATCGAGCGAGTAGCCGCGAGGGATTTGCATCGGACTCTTGACTCGCGCCCCTCGATGCTATGCACAATTTTTGCATGGTAATCGTCGACGTTGCCAAGCTGTAGTAGTGCCTGTTGGCTTAATTTTTAAACCGAAGAAATACGACGTTTTCCCTACCTCGGAGGATCGCAGAGATTCGCGAATTCCAATTGCTCTTTTATCCCACCAAAAGCAAAATTGGCCTCCAACTTTTGCCGAGCACGCGGAAAGGCCGGGCTGTAGAATTTTTAATTATTGACTTTTCCGTTCTTGTTGGGCGTAATTTATTGAAAGGTCTCCGGCTGAAAGGCTTTCCGAGAACGTTTAGAAATGTTTGCCTACCCTTGCAAACTAATTGACATTTCTCCCATGGAATTTCAGACTCACAATTATTAATGCCTAATAATATTTATATTCGCGTCAATTTATACCAAAACTAATTGACCGTAAGGGTGAATGTCTTTCTTTCCCGTTTTTTACTTTTCAGCAACACGAGCCGATGGTATTTACCGATGGCAATTCACTTTCCAAATTAAACATTTCCCGCACATTTATGCACCTCGTCCATTCTGATCTGGGGAATTATTTGTACGGAAGTGTGACGACGTTAACATAATTCCCGTAAACGAGCATTTAGTCGAATTGGCCAGCGTAGTACGCTGATCGACTTAATCCGATAAAGAAACTGGGAAATTGAAATGAATGAAAAATGTCTCTGTTTAAATTACGTCCAGGATCTAGCAGATAACCGGCGGATAATCTTATTTTCGACGTGCCCGCTGTAATTAGCGACCAACCTAATGAATCTCGGCTATTTAAGGAGCTGTGCGTTGTCCGTCTCGTAAGGGAATTTAGGGGATGAGCCGGAGATTTCAGGTTGCAAAGTGCATACCGAGTATCGCTTGCTCTTTCTTCATCAATTAGTCGAGCCCATTTCGGCCAAATTCGGAGCATCGCAGCTCACGTGGCGCAATCGACGACCATTGTGATCCATATTTTCTTGAGAAAACTCGGTCGATCATCGCATTAGAGTTGCGCCCCGGTAGTGGCCGTAAACGATTTCACACGACAACAAACACGCCTGCCCTAAAGGGCCTTCCTCACTAATACTACGTGCCCCCACAATCTGGCCCAATGGTGGTGACTCAGCAGGAGCAGCATTGCCCGAAGGAGCCGCAATTTTCAATTTTCACGCGATTGTACGAGAAGCACATTTCAGGCGCGACGGCTGAGCGGTGACAACTGTCGTATTAATGCGTTGACTAAGGCCCGTCGGAATCGACGGAAGTCTGAGAAAGGAGACAATGCGGCTCCGTCCAGTCACACTGTATTTAACGATTACGATATCCCATTGAATTCTTTTACGACACGACATTCATCCTGCCGCTGACAAAGTCTGTCCTGCACCTTGTGTCAATTCCTCTCCCACCCAGTCATCGATTAACCCATACGATCGCCTGCATCGACGAGTCATTACTCAACCATCTCCTTTCAAGCATTCAGGCTCCCACACCTCGAGCAGTAACGAAGGCAACAATGGCCAGAAATCACTACAAGCCGCGTTGCACTAATCATCCAAAATTCAGTCCCTTGGTCGCGGACCAAGCAGACCATTGGAGAAGCTGCGAGTTCTCCTTCCGAGCACCGGAACTCCTCCCGCCACTCTCCACGCGCCCCGCCACAATTCACGTGGAGCCTGAAACAGAATGGAGCCTCGGTGGCCAGTAACAGGAAGAGCTTGGACTCTTATCTCGAGGGCCTGTTGGAGGAGAGCCCGTTAACGGCTGGAGATGCGGACGTGGGCTTAGCGTCTTCGTGTCTGGCGCGTGAATCACTTGTTTTCGCGACCGTGGCCGCGCACACGTGGGAGCCACCTTCCCTCCTCCTTCCCTCCTCCTTCCCTCCTCCTTCCGCCCATACGGGGCATTGTGCAATTATTGGCTCGATTAGCGGCTTTACATTAGCAGCTCCTTACTGTCTTGCTCCCATTGGGAAAGTAGTGGGTAAGCTAATGCTCGGCGCAGTGATCGTAATAAATAAAGGAGGAAGTGAAGCGGATGAGCTGGGCCGATGATTTGTTGGCAGTGCGATAAGCCCCGGCCGTGTAAGCGCCAAGGCTTATTATGTCAGCTCGGCCATTTCGCGCGGCCCACATTACGCATAATTGCATTTTATTCTCTCGAGGAGCTCGTTATTATCGACGCGTGTGCTTATCGATCGAATGGGAGGCGTTCAATAAGGCAGCCCAGTTGTCGGCTTTATGACTTATATTACCTATTCGTACTTATTCGCCACGGTCGACCTCCCAAAACTCCCTCCCTACCCCCCCCATAAAGTCGTTTAATTATTATTAATCAACGAATTTAGCCACACCCCCCCCCCGGCTCGCACGTTGTTATTATATTTTCTAGGCTGCTCTCGCTGTAGTATATCTGTAGTCGATCGAGATTTTTGCGACCGAGAGAGTCACGATGGGGAGATAAAGTATGATTGCAATATTGGCTCGTGGAATGTTCATTAAAAGCTGCATTGAGCATTTAGAGGGGCAAGTGAATTTTGTAAAGAATTTTAAAGCCTTGGTGGACTAGATTAGTGAATGCAGATTAAAGCGAATGAAGGATGCTGGATGTAATTTGTTTTGCTGTTGGGTGGCAAAGAATTTCTCCCAACTAATTCGGTCGTGAAAAGTAAGTAGTACTTTTCACAATGAAAAGATTTTCCCGATAGTTTAGATAATAGTGAGCAACGGGTGAGCTGGTCATCGGTGATCGTCGCCCAACACTCCAATGAGCCAATGATGATCGAATTTTCACAATCACCCCACCTCGAAAGCGAAATAAACAAGCGCGTCGTTGCACAATAATCCACGCTTATTGCTTCCGCTCGTTTCCTTTCTTCATCGTCGGGCGCCCTCGTTGCTTCTTTTTTTCTAATGTGTACCTGGACTTTGGCGCCGATCCGCTCGAGCGCTCGAGGACGCCCACGTGACCGAATACAACGAGAATATTGAGAAGCAGAATCGAAGTCGGCACAATGATGTTGACTTGCGCTATTCGTCAATTGATATTATGCACGAATAAGATTATTCTTCCAAGCGTGAAGTTATGGGCAAACCGTTTCGTTCCTATCATTGCAATGCACTGGGACTTTTGACGCGTTTATTGATTACTGGAGTTGGGCCGTCGAGTGTATGGAGTGTATTGGACATGAGAATAGTGCAAGCTGACTGGGAGGCAAGTCAATATTAAAGATAATTGTTCGGCATTGAAGATGAGATGGGTTGGGGGGAGGTGGGGAGGGGGGTATTTGCGCTCAATATCAAGTCGGCTCGCGATATTTACTTCATTTAATTAGTTAATATAGTTCCGATATTTACGTGTTTATATAATCGAGATATTAAGGTGGATTGTCCAAATAAGAAGCGCTGCGGGCGTCAAATGTATATTAAATCAATATATTGAATGCTGCATGTGTAGTGATTGCAAATGTATATATTGTTGTATCTGAATATGGATTGTGCTTTTGGTAAAAAGAGAATTTAAGAGGGAAATTTTAATGAATTTCAAGCCAATGTTGCGTTAAAAAAACTTAATCCAGTCTTACATCATTTAATAACGCGCACTTAAAAAATAGCCGCGGATATATAATTATTTAACGCTGAAATTTTTTTTATTACATTGCCTTTAATCGTTAGAAGACGAAAATTAAATTGTCGGTTGGGTATTGCATTCTAACTGAATTTTTCAAACGATACAAGAGCTGTTCAATCACTATAATTGAATCTATCTAGAATGTTGTAGATCAAGTTGAAAATGCACTCGTTTATCTTAATAGAATAATAATTTTATTCCAAAATACCGAAGCATTGCAATTGGCTCCTTTATTAAAATCGTTTATCCCTTTTTTGTTCTTTATTTCTTTTAAGTTCCCAAGCAATTGACACCGATCTTAAAATAATCGTCTGCAATGTCGTTGATACAAGTTAAACAATTAATTTGATCAGGTTGCGCATGTATCGAGGGTGAATTTATCCTAATAAAAAAAAGAAATTAAATTTAAAGAGTATAGCTATAAAATTGCGTTAACAGTATTGTCATGCGAATGTTTATATTTGTATTGCATTTGCTGGCCCTGAACGATAGAAATTCCAATTTTTTATTTATTTATTTACTACAGTTTCACACTGTTTAGAATTAATGTGGGTTATTCTGTAATAAAACACTTGAGCGACTCTTTGCTCTATTTTGAAATTTTCCGTCTCTCTTTATGCAACGACGTTCGACTAAACGGACGGGCATCAATGGCTTTACATTTGTTTGCATAAGTTTACAGACCAATTCCGCTAAATTATTCAATAAAAAATGACTGAGCAGAAACTTGAAACAACGATTCAAGGTTACTTTTTATAGGAACCCATCATCTCGGTAGTGCGTATCATGTACAAAGAATTTCCCAGTTTATTATAAAGCATTGACACACGAATGAAGAGAAAAAGAAATAAATGAGACTGTTGCAATTAATGCGTTACAAAAAATGAATTTTTACCACCACTGTAAACTCGGATCGAGATATAATTATCTTTGGAAGCATAAGATTTAAAATTAATCGAAATTGTACCAATGTACGCAAGTAAGAAAAACGTCTTATTCGCGTTTTTTTTGTTTCATAAGAGTTTAATTCACTTTTATCTAGTAGTACATTATTGTTGATAATATTCTTTGGGATAAGCGCAGAAGCAAATTTTCGATAATTCTTCTTTGAATGTATTATCTGATATTGTCCTCTGGATTTATTTTAGCGCGTAAATTTGCCTCTGTAAATTGAAATTCTTTCGTAACGACGAAACCGACACCGATCACACATACTTGAATGTAAAATCTCTAGTATTACGTACGTGTACTGTTTTAAACGTAATATCAATATCAATATTATAGACACTTATACATGATCATTGTATCACTATATATACAATGTGAATTACTTTTTTCTATTATTAATTAAAAAAAATTTATAATTAATCTTTAAGAAATTGGATGTTTGGACATACACGAGCCACAGTAGCGACCAAACTTACATACCAAAATGATCATATTTACACTATAATTAATAATAACATTGATCTGGTTGTGTAAATTTTCTTAGCTTATTTATGATTAAACAAAACACTAATCATATAAGCATTTGCTAAGATGTTTCTCAATAAAAGTAAATACTATATAAATGTGAAATATTTGCAAATCGGACACTTGTACAGTAGACAAATGGTTTTTTTTTGTTTTTTTTATTTGAAAGATCATCGTCTCGTCTCAATTTATAATTCATATTATTAATCATTCAGTATTGCTCCCTTTAGAATACCTTAACAATGCTCAACTCGACAATTGCGCTACTTTTTCATTCGAGCAGTCCTGACGTCCAGCGTCTTCGCGAAATTAAAATATCCGGAAGCCATCATTGACGATCTCTTGATCTCTTATAAAAACCAAGGGCATTGAAAGCGCTGTTTACCTGACTTCCGATAGCCGCTGCGTATGTCGCAACTCCCCCATCCAGATGTACATAAAGCGCCGTCCCAATTACGTCGCCAACTATCTCCGCATGAGCGCATACATAGAGGCGCGGAATCTCGAAAGGGAAGCGCCACGACCTTGGCCAGCTATTTTAACGTCAGAGAGATTGCACGCCGGAAGAAAAGCGATTACGTCACGAGGATTGCTCCACTGGCGCAATTCCAGTTCGCCTCGACGAGTAGCAGCGATACCTCGCGGAATGCCACGCCTCAAATGACAGACAAATTGCTTATGCAACTACCCCCCTCCTCCCTCCCCCCATCCCCCCAATCCCTCACCGATGGTCCTACTTTTTTTTGTCCGCGTTCTTTCGTCCTTTATAGCTCCTTCTCGCTGGCCGAGCCGAAGCGCCTCCCTCGTAAAGGAAGAGGAGCCGCGGAAGTGGAGCGGCGGTGACGAAACACTTTCTTCGCAAGATAAATGGTTGTATTTCCTTAAAGGTCGCGAAGCAAGTATCTTCTACGCAATAGCCGGGAGCCTGAATTTTAATGGATCCTCTTGGCCAACTATTTTTACAATCTTAATTTTTAACGAACAATGATTTTGGAATTGGCTCTCGTCGTAGTCTTTCGTCTAATTGATCTAATTGGTCCACGAGTTGTTAAGGAACTCGCCGCAATATTCAATATTTGTTGACTGTTTCTAAAGTTCAAACTTGTCTTCTTACTGTCCTTAAGGGCGACATTTCTTTAAATTAAGCACTGAAAATCCGTTGATTCGCAACTCTAGGATGGAGTTCTGTTTCTCTTAATATTCCGACCGAGCTGCTCGCCCAGTCGTCGTTTCCTCGGCAAATAGACGCAATGTCGCTTGTCATGGATATCGCAACCTTCTTGATTATGCATCGCTTCCTGTTTATATAAAGAAACGTTAAAGTGATGGCTTTGACGGATGAACGTCGGCCGGCAGCGACTAACGAAGCGACTGAGATATTAATGATTCAGTAGGCACTGGGGAAGCGATAGCAAGCACTTCGATATTATTCAAAACAGAGATTAATGTCCAGCTCCTCTGATCGATCATTGATTGCAATCGGATCCAATAACAATCGAAATGGAAGCACGGCTAGATCGTAAAAATGATCATATAATGTCACAGTGGCTTTTCAGATTTTGGCGTTAATAATATACGACGAACAATCCCATCGAACTGGCACATTTCACTTTACTGCCATGTGACATGTGTTTGAAGATGTGCTCCATGAAAATTAATATTGCAAACGATAATAAATAATTTAACTTGACAAACCACCAAACCTTCAACATCGATCCCCCCCCAAGCACATCGATTCATTCTATACAATCAATTCTGGCTTTTGTTTTGCCTAGAATAAAGAAAAACGTTATTCATTCGGATGATAATCGTTCATTTAACTAGGAATGGTTTTTAATATTCATTCTCATATTCATCATATTCATTGTTTATCAGGAGTCGAGGAGGAGGTTTTCCCTCCTCTTTTTTTAATATCAGTTTCTATTGATTTTATTCAACTTTACATCATTTATATAATGGGACAATGCGGCTATTGAATTTTCCCAGGCACTTCTCAACACATTGAAAGAAAGTTCCGCCAAGAAATCTACAGCCTTGCATTTCCTCTAATTCAACTCACTTTACTTAATCATAATTTAATTATTTCTCTTTTTCTTATATAAAGCGTGCCTTCAATCTCCTTTAAGTATACTTTAAGCCTTGAAACTTTTAAGTTATTTCTCGAAAAATATGAACAATTTTCGCTTTCTAAGAAACAATAGCCGCCAGTTACAATTTTTGTTTATCGAATATTCTTCTAGATCGTGTTTTAATAATTTTGTAGAGTTGCAGCTAACAGAGACAATCAATACGTCATTTTCGTTTCATTTCAGTGCCTACTTTGATCACGCGAATTCAGCTTGAAAAGTTTTATCATCGTGCTACTACGTTTTGCCGATACTTGACAATTCAAAAATTACAAGCCAAAAACCTTACTTTACCGCAAACTCGATTCTCAATTGTCAATTAAAAAAATCTAAAGAATTAGAGGCCTCCCGAGAGCAAGAGAGTTTCTTGGCGAAATATTTGTATTGTAAATCTCCGATTTTCTTTGATAAGTCTCGCCTATTATGACTACTGCTTAGCACCAACTTTTGCGCCTAATTTTAATCTCGTCGCTCTCGTATCTTCAAACCAACTACTCCTTGATCCATAATATTCGGCTACATATTACCATCTCCCTTCTTCTCGAGTTTGGCTCGATAATGGACTCCTTGCTTACGTCGCCCAATCCCCCCGCCCAGCATCTCCAGACACCATTGACGGAATATTAAGAAGACTAAGCCGAATATTCCTGTTGTAGTCGGAGCTGAGCAACGAGGCTCGATAAGCTTTCGGATTACCGATATCATCATTGCCCGTCCCTCTCTCCCTCTTATCTCGCCCGACTTTCCTCCTCTCTCCCCAGTTTCGCGCTATTCGCCGACGCGCACCTAACTTCGTCTTTCAATCCGAGAATCCAAGTGTTTCGTGGCACGCGCATTCGGCATTTAGCTCACCACTTTCCCCGATTGTTAAGCGCCCTTCGGCTTACGCGTCTGCCTCCCAATTACGAATAAAACTAGCCTGGCTCGGCCATTAAATGCGCGATCCTCGTCTCCCGTTCCAACTCGTCCACTTACGACTTGGCCCACCCTCGAGCCTCCCCAAGCTTTGCCACTTTAAAGCTCCGCCGCAATTTTTCCGCCTCGCCGTTTGTCATTTCCCCAGCAGCATCCATTACAATTCCTTCGATAAAATCTCCTCGCTCCCTTCCGTGGCAGGAGGGTCCCCACCGCTTGCCCCGAGTAATTCTTCATTAATGCTGAGAAGCACATTTATTGTTAATGTGTTATCCAATACGATATTCCCGAGCCCGCAAGATCTTAAAAGTCGATACGGCCCGTATGCCGCCTCAAGTACCAAATTACGAAGCAGTTAACATAGTTATGTATATATTTCTTGGCAGTGTACATTTGTCTAATCTTATCTTAAACGAATTGCCGAGTGCGACCAAATCTCGTGAAATTGAGCCTCGTTAATCGCTATTCTCTTGCCTTTACTTTGTACCGCGAGACCGTAACCTGGCCAGCCTTGCCAGGGAATTATTGGACCCGCGTCTCAAGTGCGAGCGTTCCCCAAGCTCTTTTACGAAAACATCACTTGGTTTACCGGTATACGGTTGGCCGGCGAAGGGCGGGACACACCGGCCCCATAAGCCTTTCCATTTCATGATTGTGGCCACTTGGCTGATGCTTGGAGCGGCCCTCGCGTGCGTTTTACCCCCCCTCCTACCCATGTCCTGACGATGCTGTCGTGGCGGAGTCCCAGCAGTGGCCTCTGGAAGCAGGTATTACGTCCGGGTGAATGGGTGGACATCGAGTGGCTTTTGGCTATCGGGTGCGTCGGCCGGTGGTTAATAGCGACGGCCGTGGAGTGGGGGGGCAGAGGCAGAGGCATCGCCAAGATGTAATGACAACTGGCCCTTACAAAATTAATCGACTTTTACGAAAGAATTACTTGTCAAAAGGAGCCCGAGATTATTAGTTGATCAAGGTCAAATATGCCTTTGGCTCAAGAGGGGCATTCGGTTATCCGGTCGAGAAATGCTGTTATTCTCCACATTGATAATGCAGTAATGACGGATATTAGCTAACAATGAATTAACAGGATCTCGCGGTCGTCGATACGGTGATAAATTAAGGATTTTTAATGATCGGCTTCGTGGATTAGTGCGCGCGCACTCTATATTAGCGGACTTAAATGGCGCGATAGTGGCAGTTAGTTGCCATTTGCTGAGCAATTATAATAAATGGCTATCAACCAGCAATCCTTCAAAATTTCTTCAATTTCGCCAGTTATTTGCATGTAATGTAATGTAAAAGGCATCTACGTGCTCAATTGGGCATGGCGTTTTTATAGCAGAGACATAAGCAAACGAAGAAATAATACGAGATGTACATTTCGTATGGAGCTTAATCACTGTATTATTAGAGAAGTTAGTCATCCATAATCATCGCTCGGGGAAAATCAAATAAATTAATAATAAAGATTTGCGTATGCGAATTCAAGTCAGCTGAATATAAATACGAATAAAAAATTGAATTCAATGGAATATGCTTCAGCACTTTTTTTCAAAGAATATTTTATTTTGGTTTCATAATGCAGATATATGTTTCTTCTATTTGTTTTGTTTTTTTTGTTTTGTTTTCTTTTCTTTCTCTCTTTCTTTCTTTCTTTCGCTCTTTCACGAACGAATAAATTCAGATGAATTTAAAAGTATCGGTATACTTTCTCAAATGACTCCCTTAATACTACCATATCATCGAGCATTCGAATATTAAATTTTATAAAAATGCTTTTCATAAATCTCTACACCGACGCGTCATTGTGTTTTCTTCGCTTTAACGCGCACTCCCTCCCTTCCCCCGCCCTCCCCCGCCCCCGCCCCTCCCCACCATCTTCTCCGTCGCCAACTTAACTTTTTATAAATGTAATTAAGCGTCTCGGTGTCTCGGCGCGCAATTAATTTAATTCGATTTTTCTTTGGGCGCACTAATGGACTAAAGTATGAGTAATCGGAAACTTTTCACAGCTCAGCAACGATACTCGATTACCCGGGGAGAAGGAATTTACATGCACCGACATATACCGGGAAGATCGCCTCATTTCTTTTCTTTCTTTCTTTCTTTCTTTTTTTCTTTCTTTCTTTTTTCACTGTTGCCCGCTCGTATCTCTTTTCCGGCTGTTTGTCTTCCAGTCGAACAAATCGAGCCTCGGCGCGCAGATGTTCCCTCCTATCTGCCTAACAGAGGCATCTTTTTTTGTTTTGTCTAGCAGCGGACTTTTTGCGCGGGTAGCTTAATCGCCCCGGAGGTGTGTTTGTTGATCGATTTATCTCGGCGCTGATAAGAAAACAAACGTGAATACGTGCGCGTACGCAATGAAAAAATTCCCACCGGACGGTGTTTTATTCTAAGTCGTGCGCCGACTTCTTTTTCTCTCTCTCTCTCTCTCTCTCTCTCCTCGCTCTTATCAGAAAGTGTCGCCTGGCTCGGTTTTATTTCTCTTCCCCCCCCCCTCTCTCGCTTTTATTGCTTGAGCGCGGCGATTAGCGGACCTCCGTTACCATCGAAGGCTTTCGAAATTGTGCCGCGAAACTCGGTGGCTTTCCTCCGTGATTCGAGCGACCTGTAGATCTTGTATAAATTTACCTCGAGTACACTTACAGGAGCACTCTCGGATGACGAAAATTCGTGCGCATCCTCCTGCCTTTGCGTATGCGGTGTACGGTATTTCAAGTAGCCGCGCATGAGTGCACGAGGCTGTTTTTCCAAGTAATTGTAATCTTCTTCCGTTTTCTTCTTCGGTGCCGAGCAACGCAAAGGTTTTCATTTTAATAGGGTGAATGAGAGCTTCGATGAAAACGGCAACGCAACGCCGTGAAAAACAAGCAAAACGCTTTCACTCGGAAAATTTAGAAAGTCTCCCCGATAATTACGCATTCCGCTAAATGTACGAGACTTTTTACAAATAATTTGAAATGAGCGCTCGGTGGGGGGGGGGGGGGGGTAAAGAAAGAAATAGACAAAGTGGAATGAACTTGGTTTTTCGAGATGAGGAAGATTATGAAAATCGAGAAAGAAATATTACCCGTGCAACGTACAGACATTTATGCCAACCGAACAATAAGCGCTTCAATTGCATTTGGAAAGCGCAATAAAATAATTGTAAAAAACTATCGGTAATAATTAGCGGGAAGTAGCTATATAAAACAAATAAAAAATTTTGTCGATTGCATGAGCAATGTCAATATGCACGTTAAATATGTTAATGTTACGATTTAGAGCGAGAGAGCATGCATTTCGTTCTCTGTGTCGCCAGCTAATAAGGCACTTAAAGTTGCGCAAACATTCTAGATTCCACGATTATTCTCAACGAGAGTGAACAAGCAGACGGGCCACTTTGCACAAAATTTATATTTTAATGCCAAATACATTATATTTGGCAGCCGATCGCCTCGCTTTTCCCGATTCACCAGCACTGTTTACGTCTCCGCGTTGCAAAGTTATTTAAAAAAGAACGAGGGATAAATTGAGGAAAGGCCGAGATCTGATCTCAAGAGCGTCATTTGAATGCCGTTGCATGAAAGAATTTTATAATCGATCATACGGATCTTACGGAACAATAAAACGTTCGTCCGCATAAATGTAATGGAAGCTTCGTCAATGAGATGAAATTGAAAAAGGAGGGTTTCGAGTCCCTGCGAAAAACTACTTGATAAGCCTACGTTCCTGCAGATTTCAATCGAATTTAGCTCTTACAACCTAACATCTCCCCCCCCCCCCAGTGTATTTCAATCCCCAATCCCCCAAAAGTGTTTTAATAGCAAAAGGCTGGACTTTTTGAAAATGTCTCCGAGTGCAAAAAAAGAGCGAGCCCGTGAAGCTCACCCGAGCGCTGAAAATGGCACTGAAAATGGCACTGAAAATGGCGCTGAAAATCCCTCTGCCCGCGAAACACAACAAAAACTGCGCTCCACGCGGCATGGAAAAACAACCGAGTCCTCCTCCTCCTCCTCCTCCCTGACGGGGCAGCGAGGGAGACGGGGAGGGCACAAGCAGAAGAAGGAGAGGAGCTCCGCCGAGCAGAGGGACGACACGAGTCGGGAAAACCATTATGCGTCCTTCTTGCGCATACGTGCACGCACTTGGCAGAAGCCAGCCCCTCCCTTACTCCCTAAATCTCCGGAGTATCCTTGGCGGGCGTAGATCGATCCTGGCGACATCGTCCTTGCGCGCGTGCGGCTAAACTCCCTCCCGAGTCTCGGCGAGTGCGTGCGTCCTCGGAAAAATCAATGGAAAACGCCTGCTCACGTATCCGCCGCACGTGAATACGCTATTGCGATAATGTACTCGGAGGAGGTACGTCTCGATCGAGCGCCGCTACTATCCGTCACCGCGAAACTGCCAATCAATCACCACCCAGCGACTCTCCCGTGGCGGCCTTCTCTCTCTCCAGGGATGATTCGCGCTTATATTTGTCGAGCGGGCCGAGGAATCCCGAAAGTTTGGACGGCTCTCGCCTCCAATTGCGATGTATATATACGTTGGTTAGGGACGGTAGTCTTGGTTAGATTTGCTTAGCGAGCGGACAGTTTTCTGGTGGAGTATTTCTGTTTCTCGTCATTTCTCTTATTCGGTTGCTTACGGCGAGTGGGAATTGATGGGACCGCCGGCCGAGTACTTGCATCGGGATTACGGTACGCTATGCCGAGTCTTTAGCGAATTACGGGCGTTGAGTGAGCGAGAGGATATTTCTGTGTGCGAGAGGTTGCTTCGAGAGGAAGGAGCGAGAAGAGAGAAGGGCAATGTTGAATTCGTAATATTTAAATTCAATTTTCAATAGGCTGGGCGCGCGCGCTAAGCGCTTGTAAGCCGCAATGTTTTAATGGAGAGCTCCGGGCTCACTGATACAATTATCTTGTGTGCCAGGAAAATATGAATCTCCTATGTCTATTGACATTAGTAGAGTTTGTCTTTTGAATGGAAAGTGTGAGAGGCTGAGGGCAATGGTCACGGAGCTTATACGGCTTTTCCCGTCAGACTCATTTATCCAAGGTCAAGATGCTTTGGTTTTCGAGTGAATTTAGCACTCTTCTATCTACTGCGCTTTAAATGTCTCGCTCTTAATTATATGATCCAGGCTAATGTTAGATAAGTCACTGTTTTCCTGACTCTGTCATTGCATTGTGCTCTCGTAAATATGCAATTTGACGAGACAAAAATTATTAAAACTACATTTCGGCATACGAACTTGGCATTAATTTCATTTATTCAATTCATCAAGATTATCTCTTCCATATGCTTCGTTATTGTATCGTGGTGTAGGATAATAAAAGTTTTCATTTATCCTCGTGAAACGAGACAAGCAAATTTCAATTTCATAATAATATTCAATGTACGACGTCATTTAATAAAATTATTTTAATGATCGATGAATAATTGAAATGACACATATATTCGCTCGCAATGCCTTCGTGCGGATTCCACATTTCTGTGACAGTTTTCATGCTCGTCGTTTGTTCATGTTCAATTGTTGTCAGAGGCGAAAGAATTGTTTATCCATTCTTTTCGTTAATTTTCTCTTCTTTATTCTTATTATTTATTTCTCATGTGCTTATTGACATAAATTCGTTGCATCGGAGAATAGTGTCAGTTTATTCGGCTGCTAGCCATTACACGTCACAATTAGCATGCGCGCTCAAAGAGTGAGAGAGAGAGAGAGAGAGAAGTCACGTGTACTTACGCTATGCGCTTTTTTTTTTTTTGTCAAATCTCGGGAGTAAACGATTCTACTAGTCGTAGTCGCCAATAAATCATTACACGAAAGAAAAAATTTATTAAAAGCTCCACTGACGTAATGAAAATATTGTAATAAAATTTTCATTTTAGTGCGCTCGTAACATTAAAGTTTTCGTTGCTTTTGTGCAATTTCGTAATACAATAGCCGTGCTATAAAGTGGGAAAGCCAGCGCTTCAGCCCATCTGCTTTTCTTTCATTATTTTACCATTATTATTAGCTGCTCGTGCACCACTCGTCAGTAGTAATTAAAAACGATCCTTCTCGATAAATCGCGAGCCTCACGCCTCTCGCCCAGCACCGAGATTTTTCATCGGAATTATCATTAGCGACCTGGGCCATGAGGCCCACGTCCGAAAGAATCCGCTGTCCTCCCTCCGCTGTCCCTCCCTCCCCTCCCTGCCCAACGCCAAACGCTTAAAGCAACCAAATGGACAACAACAAAAGGGTAGTAAGTGAGAGCGAGTGCTCGACGAAGAAGACCAGGACAACAAAAGGGCTCGACCCGTCCGAAAATCAATATTGCCGCATGCACGCGCTATGCATCTGCAATTTAAAAAGGCGGCGCATCGGAGGAGACGCGCACGCCCGGGACAATCTCCGAGTACGTCCAAGGCCACCGGCGCCGAGTATCGAGAGGTTAGGTTGGCCTGGCCGAGAGTAGCGCCTCCGCTCTTCCTTATTCACCGGCTCGCTGATCAGGCTCGAGCCGAGTCCATGGCTCTCCGGTAGTAATGGGAAGCGCGGCTCCGCCAACTCGAGCTCACGCCATCTCCAATTCATAAATCACGAAAATCCGCAGAATGTGGGTCATTCATTAACCGAGCCGCTCCTCGCGCCCTCCTACCGACTCCATTAATCGAGGCTCTGCCGGGAGGCGGAGGTACGTACGGTCCAGCCTCTGGCAATCGAATATCCGTGAGTGCGAGAGGAGCTTCCGCAGCCGCGCCCGAGCCTTCTTCCTCTTCATCCTCGAGTCCCGTGGTAAAAGCCAAGCTGAATGCGCCAAGTCGAGTGTGGCCCGTGCGGCGAAGTTGCCCCCT
>JAPYYT010002454.1:0-30672 GCA_030522565.1 Ceratosolen corneri | reverse complement strand
GGGGGGGGGGGGGGGGGGGGGGGGGGGGGGGGGGGGGGGGGGGGGGGGGGGGGGGGGGGGGGGGGGGGGGGTGGGAGGGGGGGGGGCGGGGGACGCAGAGGCAGCGATAGATTTTGGAGGAGGAGGAGGCAGTAATCAGTGAGTCGGATAAATCTCGGGGCTCGTGCATCGTGCATCACCTGATGAAGGTCGAGTCCGCGGCTGGACTTGAGGGCGCGGGCGATGAGCTCGCGGTGGAGGCCGTATTCGTCTCCTCCACGTCCATCATCTCTCATGCCTTTTGTTTATACAGCGCTGGCTCGGCCTTGGCTCTCCTCCCTTCTTGGCGTTTACGTTCGCCCGGGCGCCCCGTGCCACCGAGGACCGCCGATGGCACAACCCCCGAGCTTCCGCGCGCCACTCCCCCGCCCTCGCTCACGCTCTATTTAATTATCGCTATTATCCTCGGCAAGGATCGGTGGGGCTGTCGGGTGAGAGGGGCGCTCTTACGTCGTGGCTGTCCAGCTGTCGGAGCCGACCGCGAACGCGGCCTCACGGGAGACGACTGGACGCGCGCCCGCGACCAAAACGCCCCCGACGGCGCGCCGCGGAGGAAGCGCAACCCCAGCGTCTGGGGGTGGCATTAGCGAACGCCCCCGCGCCACCTGTGCTGGGCCGATAAGGTCGGGGAGCGTCGGTAGATAGGCGCCTCGGTCCACTCGGCCATCGATTATTGCTTTGACGTCTTTCGCTCCTGCTTGTTCCTGCCCGTCTGTCTCTCTTGCCTTCTAGTCGGCGACACGCGGATTCCTACATTCGACCTTACTGCGCTGGACGGATGCCTTTGGCTTTTTTTATAAGGGGGACACGACTAGCACTAATGCACCGTTCTCTCTCCCATGCTAATGAGCCACATTTGCAAGTGATGGGACCGTTGGAGCTTTCCGAGGAGGACAAACTTTCAATCCAAAGTACTAAACTACGCTATTCTATCTTTATAATGGTTTTTGTGTTTGAGCAGCTCCGCTGCATTTTATTGCGCGTATACGTTTAAGTTGTGGAATGCGCGTGCTCGTCATCACGAGGCTCAGTATGAATTTCGGTGTTGTAAAATGAAATCGATTGGCCGATTGTACTTTTAACGTTAATGAATTGGACCTGAATGCAAAAGATTATTATGATCGTTGTTGTGGCGATCGTTTATTTGCGGAATCAATAGGTAGAGATAGTCTATGTGAATACTTCTATATTTTTACGATGGCATTGTACAAATTGCGAACAATAGTTTAGGAAGTAAGAACTTTTCTCAACAATTGCACTAAAATTATGTGCTCTTACGGCTATTATGAACAAAATGCAATATTTTCAGTTGCAGAAACTGTACAAACGCATTTAAATATCCAAAGTTAAAGTTCGTCGTTTTAAAGGTGCATTATGTAAAGTATCGCCAAGATTTGTAAAGCGACTTTTGTCGCTCATCACTTGTTATGTTATGGGCGATGTAATATGCCGCATTGTAATTATTATATCAGAGTAATTACAGTGACGGAGGCGTAAATAGGCAATAAATAGTTAGTTGAATTGTTAGAGCATTCATCACCGTAATGGATTGTATGCTTGAATATATTATTAATTATAGTTATGGCTTATGGGTGGCCTTTCAAACAGTTTTTCATATACGTGAAGGGCAAGTTCATGCAATTGAAAGGTATAAAAATGATAAATTTATTGAAAAAAAAAAGAGTATAAACGTGTTTATTTTCCATCATTGCAGAGATAATAATGACAATAATGCGAGCTAAATGTCAATGATTGAAGAATTATGAAGTCGGTATGCTTAGAAACACTGTCCCTTTCGAAAAAAATTTAAATACGGAATTGTCTTCGATTACATTTAGCATTTTATGCAATTAAACAATTGGTTAAATATACTGCAATAAAACATATTGTCATAGTTGCTGTTAAAGTATCGAGGAAAAAATTAAATAATTAAATATAATTACAAAGATCAAGTTACTACGTAATTAAATAATTATAAAGATTAAGTTATTGCGTAATTAAATAATTATAAATACACATTTATTTGTTTTTTTAAAACTGTACTTCATGTTAATTGTACATGCTATCTTATTTGTGAGTCTCAAATAATAAAATATAAAATGTCTTTAATATGGCGGTATTTGATAAAGGAAAACAGTACAATTTATTGAAAATTGAAGTGCTATAACTTTATCTATTAATAAAATTAGAAGTAGAGTTTTCAGGTTAACTCATAATTAGAGAATATATTGATTATGAAATATATTACAAAGAAGAAAAACTAAAAAAGCTTCTTTTCAAACCAGAACATTCACCACAGTCATACATGATGTATTAAACATAGATAATTAATAAAACATATATAATATAAAATTAGGAATGCCGCAGTGAAAATTCATATGCAACAAAGTCACATACACTTGTGCAATCATATATTCACACATTCATGCGCACTGGTCTATATAAAAAATATTAATTAATTAAAGGTTAATTAGTATTCACACGAACACGCGCATTCACATGTCGCATACTCATGTGTAACAAGGATATAAATTTATGTAAATTAATTAATATTCACACACATATATAGAAAATATACGTAAGTACTTACGTGAAGTAAAATTTGTTTTGCCTTTGTACAATAATGTATTAACGAATAAATATTGGCCTGATTAATAACAATTTGCATTGAAATAAAATATTTACAATCTTTCAAGGCTAATATTAAAATATGAATTTTAATATCATGTATTTCATAGAATTTTTAATGGAGCTTTAACTCATAATATAAGATACTATAAATGAATCAAATTTTCACCCCAACGTTTCATGTAATAAATAATTTTTTTAATTACTAATGTATAATATAGTACATTTTTCTACGATAAATGATATTTAAATTTTTTATCTTTGTCATTGTATGGTTAATATTGCAAAAATAAGTGTGAAAATTATTCTTCTACATTGAAAAGGAAATTTTTAGTAAGGAATGAAAAAAGTAAGGAGTTTTTCTTAAAATTAAAACATAAAAAAACACTAATAACTAATGTTTATTGATATTTAAATTGTTTAAAATAAAATCGTAGTAATGTTCGATCAATGAAATGGCTGTTGGGCTTCGATGTTTTCAACGTCTTCTGAAACATTTGTGCTTTCTGATTTATTATCTACCATCCAAGCTACCTGAGACAAAAAAATTTCAAATACTTTCAGTTTTAATCAATTTCAATGTTACAAATTATATTAGAAGACGTTAATATAAAAGACAACTTTATAAATTTATTCGAATGTTGTAATAATTATTAATTAACGTATTACATTAAAAATTTAATTTACTTGCATTCGGACAAATATGTCATTTTACAATTTCATTGATAAAAAGAAATTATTATACAAGCTTTTAAGTATATTTTAATTCCAACGAACTTGAAAACATAAATTTATATATATTCCCAAAATTTTATTCTTTCTATATATCTATTTACATAATTCTATGCATATATATATATACACGTATATTAAAATAATTAAACAGCCATATTTTAAAAAGTAATTTTACCTAATCCATACTTATTTTTAAAACATATTTACTATAAATACAACAAGCGACAAGAATTAATTGCTCAATGTGTCAATTTATTCGTTAAAATTTAATTGTAAATTTAATAGTTTAATAGAAAAGTTCGTTAGTTGCGAAATTCATAGTTAATATAAACAATTTTTCAGTGTCTCGTCAAAAGGTAAATATGCAAAATTAAATTAAACAACCTACTGAAGTAATTGACAATTAAAAGCATATTAAGACAATTATTCGCTTATTTCAATGATTGTGCGCATTTCATGCATCAAAAAAACATTTACAAATCCTTATTATTATTATATAATACAATTGTGAAAACATGCTTTAAAGAATATTTTAAATGATTTTCAAATATATCATATATCGAAGAAATCAATAATACAAAAGTTTTCTGTATACCGTAAAAATATTACTAATATTAGTTGAATAAATTGTTAGGTATACGATAAATTTGGTATTTAATTGAAATGTCGGTAAAAAGAATTAAATTTCTATATAAGGGAATATAACTAAACAGTTCTGATTTTATCGTTCTAGTTATTAAAACTATTGTAAGCTTTTCTTAATAATTTATTATATTTAAACAGTAGTTACAACTCGCATTTTGTAAGAAACGAAATGACGTACAAATGTTTCAGCTACTAATAATGGGAAGACTAGAGATGCTTCGGCAAAAATCTGCAACAAAGATTTTACGTGTAATTTAAAATTACGAAAATTGACTTTTAATAATAATACTACCTTAACTGCTTTGGACTCTTTTTTTATTTTTCCCCAAGAAATGGCTTCGTCCGGTCGTGCACCACTGTCACTTCCATCGTATTCTGATGCTGTGTTTAAAAATACACCAAAATCCGCACCATTTCTCTATAAAAATATTTCCGTTACTCGTTTATCAATATTTTCAACTTAATTTATACATATATATATATGATCCGTATGAATACTTGGATTAATAATAGCTTATTCATAAATGATTTAATAAGCTATTGTTTCTTTTTTAATTGAATAGTATAATATTAATTTGCTTTTACATTGAAAAAATATAAGATATTAATAGATAAAATCAATTTTAAACAATTTTAATACTAAAGTAAAACTAACTTGGCTTTACCATTAAATTAGCATTGCAAATGTGATGTTTAACAACTCCACCGCCAATAATTATTACGCCACTCCTTACAGCTTTCATTGCTATAGCATTTATTCTTTTCAAATCTATAAAACAAATTTTCAGTATATATTAATCAAAGTTAAATAATAATTAAAATACTTTCACTCGAATATTACGTTTAAACCTACCCGAAAGAATATCAATCACTAGGCCTGGATTCTTAAAAGAATGAAAGTACATCATATCACCAAGACTTCCATCGGTTAATGCTGGACTGAATACTGGAATTTTATTCTTAGCTGCCCAATAATAAATAGAATCTCGATTATTTATTTCTTCACCTAGCCTTGCAATAACCTTTGATGGAGTCCACAGAACGCCCTGTAACATTATTGTTATTATTATTATAATTTTTTTTTCTTATTTCTTTACATTTTTATATATTGCAATGTACCTTTTTCTGTTCTTCTAACATTTTATCTAAAATTGGCATAACCCAATCCTCAAAAAGGCAGTAATTATCATTTGGTACTAATAAATTTCCAATTCGATTTATTCCTTTATTCCTTAAGGTCTTACCATCTAAGTGAAAATCTCCTACATAAGTTGGAGCTAAACATTTTATAAAATCTTCTTCGACACCACCCGCTGTCGTAACAATGCAATCAATCTATGCATATTGTCATAATTTATTGACTAAATTATTTCAGAATTATAAATTTATATAAAAATTTTGTACCATTCTGTGTTCGGCTAAAAATCGAATAGTTTCTCTAACACCACAAGATGCCATATTGGAAGTGTATCCAAGAAATATTGTACAACTATGCCTTCGCTTGATAAATTCATCTTCTTCCAAGGTATCTTCCTGATCTCCTTCGAGAGGTATTCTACGCGCTACGAGCATTCGCAGGATCTCTTCCACCGCTAAACCAAAATTTGTCGCTTGAAAGCCCGAATACTTATAACTTCTAAAAAGAGCCGAATAGTTGATTCCATCGTTAAACTCATAACCTATAAAATAAAGTATTAATGAATAATAATGCAGTAATTGTCCAAGAATCCTATAAAAGTCAAATGAAACAGAAGAATGCAAATGAACTTTTACCAACAGCTTGACTTTTCATTTACTCTTTTATTATACAAAATCATCAAGATCTAGATAATTTTAAAAGTAAATATCTCTATAATAAACTTACAATTCTAGCCTTCGCTCAAACACAATTTCCATTGTAAGGCAAAATTTGTGAAGTAACAAAAACGTATTTGCATAGTTACAGGCATAGATTTTCGATCTTATATTTCTCGGTCTGTTAAAAAGTAACACGCTGTTTGCAATAAATGTCTGTTTTATCGCAAAACCATTTGTAAAAAATAAAAACTTGTATTAAAATTAATTAAAAATAGCCAATCACTTGATTCAAATACTGACATAATAATAACAAACCTTTTACCATTGGTGTCGTTGACGGGAGAGGGGCACTATGCTTTAGTACATTGTTTATTAAAGATTCAGGCACTTTGTCATCACCTCTCGAGCTCAGTAATAAACTTTTCTTCCTCTCCTTCCCTTCATTCTCAACACAATCTTTCTCCACCACTGGCCTGACTCCATCCTCAATGACCTCGGCGTCCGCTCGGGCACCTTCCCCCTCGGTATCGCTTTTCTTCCCGCTCTCCGCTCCCTTACAACCTCGCTTCCACTTCTTTTTCCGCTTGGCGCTTTTCTTTGTCACGTCCTGCTCCTTATCGCTCTTTTCCGAATCCTCCTGCTGCACTTTCCTACCTATTTTCGAGCTCTCCGAATCACAATCCTCCTCCTTCGAGCTCTCCGTGCCTCTGCCCTTCTTTTTACTCTTACCGTTCTTACTCCCCGACTTGTGGACCTCCATCTCAGCTTAAGGTACTTGATTTAACAAGCATACGCTTCCAAACAGAACACCCACAACGTCTCCTCCTCATAGAGATATCAAAATATAACCCACGCGAACAGGTTAGACGTTCGCCATAATGCTGGGCCGAGTCTCCCCCACCCACCCCCACCCGTGCCCGACCGATGCCCGAACGAATTCGCCGGCGCCCTTCAAACGCTCCCAGCCAACATCCAACTCGAAGAACGCAGCTTGCCGACCCCTCGCGCCACTCCAATCCGCTTATTCAAACCCAACTCCCAACTCCCCGGATCGTCCCCGGCCACCAACAACCTTCCACGACAATTGAATCCAACCTCCCTCCCGTCACTCCTCCTGCGGCGCCGAGCGCAGCGCCCCGCCGCGGCGGAACCACCAACCAAGCGCAACACGTGCTTTCATTATGAGTCCCGGAGCGCGGAGTCTGGCACGGGACTCTTGGTGCAAGCCATCAGCCACTCTGTCGAATTAAATGCCAATCCCATATTTACGCGCCCCAGCATACATATAAATATATATATATGTGTGGTTGAGCTTGGCTGTGTTATGCGAGCGTCATGCGCGTCGAGTGGAGAACAGCCGTAAAATCACGGGAAGGGCTAATTTTAGCTCTCGCGAGAGAGGCTGCCTACGGTGCTTGGAGGCGCGCATCCGAGCTTCACTACGGTCCTAAATTATAAAACGAGTAGTTTTATAAGTGGCCCAGTTGTTTAAGCAACTCCGAAGCAAATGACGAAATCGAATGGAGGAACTATTGGTTGAGCTTGTCATCTGCCTCGTCAACGCAGCTCCGATAGATTGGACGGACGATGAAATAAGCACTGCTGCTTCTGTAAATGAAGAAGCGGGAAGAGATAAACGACCAAGGATTCGCAAGAGCAACAGCTGGTCAAGGACGAGAAATCCTACGTCTGTTAGTTTGGCGTTTGGTATAGTAGGCGCGAGTAACGCAAACTCCTTCTTGTTAGCGAAGTCAGAAATGATAGTTGGGAGGGAATGTTGGTAATAAGCAGTGACCATTCGCACAAAAATCACACTGTACAAGTACTAAATAATGATAATGGCGCTGGGCTTGGACTTCTTGGAAGAGATGAGATGCGAGGTTGGTAGGAGGCCACTTTTCGCACCGATGTAAATTCTAGAAAAATCAAAAGTGGTATTTTCACACTCGAGAGAACAGTGGCGTATTGCAATGAGATTTTACAAAAGCACAAAAGTGGTTCGCTCGCGAATATATTTAAGGCATTATCATTATTGTGGAAGGTGTTTTGTAATTTAACTGTATGCGGCGAGTGATTATTCATAACCGCAATAATATCTTTGTATCTTATAATTTATTCATGTGGTCTTTTATCCCTATTTTAAGTAGCCAACAGTCGTTTAAATAATTAGTCACGCGAAATTCGTACTTTGTCGCAAAAAAACGTATAGCAGAGTAGAGAATACAATTTGTATAAATAGCATTTTGGTACAAAATTCATTGCAACTATCCCTGCATTTTCTTGCAGCTGGTGTTTCGATGAAACAGTTATTTTTAATTCCCGCCATTTTCAAATGATTAAATTTCAAACGCCGTAAATTACAATCGCATTGAAAATTTATAAACAATATATTATATAAAGATGAAATTCGAGGAACAAAGGGCACGTGAAGAATAAACCAGTTATTAAACGTATTACTGAATTTCTGTAATAGAAAATGTATATATGTAACATAAAATTATTTTCTTTCTTCTTCCGTAAAATGGCAGTTTTTTTAGTTGTAAAATTTCACTTTTATAAATAAGGCTTATGTAGCAACAATTCCGTATATCTGGCAATTTTTGTTTTAATTGCATCCCCTTTCATTAAATCCAGAAAATAAATTTGACGACTTGAAGAATGTATTGAAACTTTTTAAAATCATATTCATTGATTCGAGACGTATTTATACAACAGAAATCTTTTATATACTTATTCCATCTTATGTAACGTAAGTTTTCATTACGTAAAAATTAGTTGCAAACAATGTTGCAGTTTCGCACTGTTGTTCTCTATATTTTTCTATACATGTCATTGACATGCATTTTATGTTCCTTTAATTTATTATCAATTGCAAATGAATGCAACCGTTATTAAGAACACTATCGAATAAGTAATACAAATATATGAAATTCCATACTAAAGTACTAACAACGACAATTAAAATAGCCATAAACAAATAATAAACCATATCTATTGAAAGTACTTTAAATTGTCATACTTTCCTCGTATCTATAAGAAAAACACTTTTCCAAATACGACATTCTAAGCAAACGTATGAGCTATAACAATCTGTCTATTCATGTACACTATATGATTAATCGGCCTGTTTTACTACTATCGAACAGCACTAGTATAAAGCCACCCTCTTAAAAAGGTCCACGACCTCCCCCTCCCCCCCCCTACTGACAATAAATCTACCCCGGGATCGACCGGCGGTGCGTTCGACGGTGCGCCTGCTATTAAATTCCGTTGGTATCCAATGTCGAAAAGTCTAGTCCACATGCACGCACGTGTGACAGTGCCTGCGATTATTCATCTACACAACTCGTGGTAATCGTTGTCATTGGCAAAACGGGTACAGTGCACTTTGATAATTGTTTTCATAATGATTTTGATGACATTAGCTGAGTGACAAACGTAAGAAGATTGAGCATTGCAAGGCACTACGTGTCTTCGATGCCCAAACGCTTCTTATTATTTTCAATCCAACTTTTATGAGTTATTGTCATGTCCCGTGATATAATACCCAACACTGTTTATACCCGCCAATGGCGTTGGGACGCAGAAGGAAAGATCTTCTAATAATAGCTTTCATCCTTGCTTTTTACAATTTAAAGTGATCAGATATTAAATTCTAAGGTCGTGCAAACGACGGCAGGTCGAAAGAGAGATTTTCGTGGAGAATCTACGCAATCGTCGTCACCGGAATCACCGCATTGTACATTGCGATAACAATTTATTTTCCCATTTGGTAATTACCATTTAAAATAACTTTTCACATTGCATGCTCGCAAAATCATAATTCCCAAGGAAATCGCGACCGGAACTCGTGACATCCGGAAGGATTGAAGTCCACGTTAAAAAAGTGACCACTCGCTATAACAATACAATTTCAATTTGCTTAATAGCAGAGATAACAGCGATAGATAACACGACTCCTTACAATATCTCTGGAAAAGCTTCCTCCAATCATTTAATTATTTGTATTTATACACTAGGCGTATACTTTAGCTATAATCTCGCGTACTTTAACTGCGTTCGTTTATTAATAATAGCTTTTACGGCACTGTTTTGCCATGTCTTTTGGAATATTTACACGGAGAACGAAATTCAAAACTCCTGGATACAAGGTTTAAAATTTTAACAATCTTCTCGTCGGTCACGCTACGATTATTAATCACGAAGCAATTGCCGTACATAATATGAGACTAACCGAGACAGCAACGGTCGAAAGGTGGAAACACCAATTGTCCCGAGCATTACGCTTATATTGTGAGTGTATTTTATGATGAGAAAATACTTGTTTGAATAAATGAAGCTTAGTGCAATTTCAATAAGTGCTTATTAAAGTGACGAGGATTCATATACAATTTAAGTGCGGTCCAAACTTCAGTATGCCACGAAATAAGTTACAAACTTTAATTCACATGTAATTGTAAATAGCAATATTTATTTGCAGTTAAGAGGCTCTAGGTCATTCAAATTTGCAATTTGAAAAAGAGAAAAGAAGAAGAAAAAAATTAAAAGTGAAACGAGGAAATGTAAAGAACTATGATATAGTAATTACATGCCTAGTTGGATTTCTAAATAATAAAATAATGCTCGTATATACAAATAAAAGGCTTAATTGTAACGACTTCTGTTTGAAGTTCATGTCCAACTTACTTTTGACTAAGGTATGGAGGCAGAAATTGTTTGCTGCTGTTTGAGCCTTAAAAATGACTAAACATAAAATAAATCTTATGGACAATAAATACTCTGATAAATCAATTTTAAGTCAACGAATTATTTGTAAATTAAAAAATTATACCAAATAGTGTAGTATTAAGTTTTTATAAAATCAATCAATTTAATGGGCTACGTGATATTCTTGGGGGAAAGCAGCGAATTATCTCTAAAATCGTTTGAGTTACGAAATTTCCTATAGCAATTGTAATTTGCACATTGTATTTCACTTCCTTCGAACATAAAATTTTTTTATAACCAATCCTTATGCGTTGGTCCTAATTGCCAAAACCGCACATCGTAGTTTCGTAAATTTCTTAAGACGCGATGCACATGCAGTCCTTACTAATAAGTAATATTATTAATAATAAAACATTACGATGAATTATCTGAAATGGATAAAACCTTAAATCATAATAATGATACAATGCCAAGGTCTTTAAATGCATAGTTTAGCAATATCACTAAATCTGTCAAAATATCTGCAAATAACAAAATCGTCAAATAACAAAATTATTGTATTTATTAATGAAACGAATAACGTGAAATAGCATATTTTCCATTTTGAAAAATCAAAATGAATTCATAGAGATATTTCAGTGCCAATAATAATCATTACAATATTATTGTATTGAAACTCATTGTAAGCTCATTATAATTATCAGGCAATAAAAATCTTAAATAAATATTCTCAATATATATATATTTTAAATCTTAAATGGTTTAGCCTCGAGTAATTGTACAGACTTTTTAGCATTCAAACCATAAATATACCTTTTGAAAATACACTCGGTAACTGGAAATTTATGTTGGATGCGTATATCCGATATCAAGCTTAATAAGATCTAGAAGCGGATAAATTGCTGTACGATTTTTCTTGGCCGGTGCTAACGTTAGAGCAAGTAAGCTCCTGCCGTTCTTGCAAAAGTGCCTCTATCCCTCTTCGAGCTTAGTTGTAAATTCTTCTAATACGTCTAGTGTATTCAGTTTCATAACCAGTTTCGCATAAATGCGGTAATAAATAATGCCGCAGCTCGTTAATGCAATCGAATAGCTCGAGCGTCTTACCTTTAAGTTTGCGCGTCTACATTATATCCAGGCACATTTTTTACATTTATGCGTGTATATATATATAAATATTTAAATATATATGCCAGCGTCTGGTGATTCGCCATTGGTTCTATATCTAAGAGAAGACGATCATAGTATGAAATTTCTACATAAGGCGGTTCTTCATATCACTCATTCCCCTGTCCAGGCCACATCCACTACTTGGCTTGCAATTTTACTGACGAATTAAGTAGCAAAATGACTAGATACGAGACGATTTCGCTAAGGAAACGGTCTCTTTTGCTTATATTTGACTCTTTTCAAACAATTCCCCATTAATCGCAGAGGGACCCCTCGACGTTGCGTGCAAATGCCTGTCGAGCTTTATTAGTGTGCGCATTGTTGTGTATTTGTAGTAGCTCGATAGGTTAGTACAGAGAATGCGAACGACAACTTATAGCTTAGGATTACACTTGACACCTGTTTTCTAAAGCGACGGTAATTTATGTCAATATTGCGTTTTTTTATCAGTATCGAGTAACACGTCGATTTCAACAATAGCTTAGAAATAATATATATATAGTGTGAGTGAGTAATACTTTCTTCGCGAATACTTACCAATGTCGCATAAAATATAGGACAAACTTCGTTATTATTTGCTAATGTTAATTCGAGTCACGAATCCAATGGATATAGAGTAAAAGCCATCCGAGGGATCGAAATAATCTGGGCCGCTATCAAGGCCTAATTACGTGAACAAATTTACGACAAAGGAAACCAATACTAACACGCAGAGAGTTAAAAGTATACCAAGAGGTAAGAAGAAGGTATTTTCGGTTACGTTGAAAGTCAAAATGAGTTTGGCATAGTTGGATATTGTCCAGCCTCCGTTTTAATTCCCTTATGGCATTTTTTTTCGAATTAAATTAGCTGAGATTATATTATAGTTACTATCAAAGACAGTCGATAAATGTTGATAAGCTTAAATATATAAATGCGCAAAATAATAATACGTAATGTGTAAATAATGGCTTACTTTTTGCACTGAATATTTCATTATAAGTAGAATAATATTCGAAGCGATTTGAGATTATTAACCTTAATTATGTAAATGAGCTTGTTTTTACTTGTAACACAGTCACTTAAAATTAATGGCTATACAATTTTCTAAAAAAAAAAAAAAAAAAAAAAAAACAACATCATTTGTAATTATAAATATTTCGAAAGGTAAAACTTAATAAAGTAAATTAATTGCCCCGAATTTTTCCGTGTGCGCACTTTACTTTTACAGGAATTCTATTGTAGCAGACATGTTTATATACTTTTTTAATCAATTCTTTCAATTTTACTGTTCACGAACGACACGTCATCATTGGTCAATCGTTTCTCTCTCTAGATTAATGTAACTGAAAACGAGTATTTAATAAGCAAACGAGTATTATACAAAACATAGATACAGTTATGTACAATAGAATTCATTAGTCTATTACAATTGTATGTAACAAAATGTTTATTTACTAAACACCCGATCATTTGTTACATTATTCTAATATTGTAAATGTTCAACATTACGGTACATGGTAAAATACCATCTTAATAAAAAGTTAAAATTATATATTCACGAGTTATTTATTTATTTAAAGGGCAGCTTCATGTAAAAAGAAACAATTAATTTAAATAAATTAGCGTTTCTTGAAGAACCAAGCCACAGTCTTGAGAGAAAGAATATTTCCTCATTCTCTATGGACAATTAATTTATTTGCAATAATTGTTTTAATTAACGTTAATTGGAATTATTGGAAAATTAAAAAAATAAAAGATATTGATATTTTTATAAAAGAATTTTATTTTAATGAGAGTTAACACTTTTGCCGTAGACGGTCTTGTCAATTAGAGTAAGATAATTTCATATAAAATAATATAAACGAAATAGTATTTTATGTCAAATGTATTAATAAAACATAGATAAATTGCGTTTGCTCTTTTTTTTTGTTTTTTAGCAATAATAAAACACGAAGCGAGTAAATATTGTAGGATGGATAAATTTATTGGACGAGTAGTTTATCGTAAAAATATAAAAATCATTTGTCCACAAATTTTTATGATTTAGGATTTAATGAAAGTTCGTGCCAGTTAAGTAAATATTTATTACATACGATGAGGCGCACGTGTATACTTACATTAAGAAATATGCATTTATGCATGTATAAGCGAACGTACATAACGAATTCGTACAGTGGGTATGCGCTTTTCATATACCCAAGTCTAAGCACGAATTATCCGTCTATGCTCTTAATTAAATTATTTGTATACTTGAAAGTATATATACTCTACAAGCTTTGAATAAACTGAAGTCTAATAGTGATTTATGAATAAAATTATTTTTGCTAATAAAAAAATTCTATAATTACCATATTTCCTGGAGAGAATCTTAATATATTCATTAGAACACACCATTTTTAAATGTTAATTTATCACTACATGTCGAATTTATTTAATGCTAAAAATAATATACATATATATATAAATTACGGATTCCTTAACATTAAATGGTCTAAGAATATTAAGAATTTTATGTAATTAAAATGTAATGCAATTAACGTTTGATTGAATGTGTAAATTATATTATAACTATGTACGCATGTAAATAAATTTGTCAATAATTATTCGGTTTATACAGAAATAAACCGAGAATTTACGATCTGCACTTGATGCAGGCAACTAAAAATTACGTTATGCATAAAATCTTAAATTACACATATACATGGTTTCGAGTCAATTCATGCTGTATGCTTAAAAATATACATATATACATATATATATATACCGGTTTTAATTTTAAATCTTGGATTTTCAATTTGCACGCATACTTTAGAAGCGATTAGTTCAAACATCCATTACATCGATATAAAAATATCTTATAAATATAAATGTATATATATATACATATTTGTATATAAATGTTTTCATTTGTCGTAAAGATTATAAATTTGAGCCGTAATTTCTAATATTCTGTTTAAATTACAACCTCTCATTGAAAGCAAAACGATTGTATTTAATTGAAGTTATTTTATTTTACAAGGGAAGGCTGAGCGTAAAGAAACATTTTTCACTAACATCCATAAATAATAGCTTTTCACATTCACAGCTCAATCCGTACAATCGCTTAACAAATTCTCCATCGAATTGTGCTTCTTTTTACTTAAACATCTCAACTACCCTCTAACCGTACCTTTTTTTCTTTCCTGGGACACTCGTTTAAAGGGTGGATCTGAAAATTCCTCGCGTGGTTGCCACATTTCTCGCTAGAGGAGACAGAAATTAAATTTACAAGTGCATCGGCGAGGTTGCCATGCGCGACTCGTCTATGACTGTTGTTACGTATTATGACCGAAATATTCTCGTCAAATTCTGTACCGTTGATAATGTACTTTTGAATATGTTCGACGACTCCCGAAGCACTACTACAACGATGTTTTTTATCATTGTAAATTAGTGGACGAAATTTGAGATGAACAATGGTTAGATGGTTAGTGTACTTTGGATGCATTATTTATAAGCTATTAGTTTAACAAATTATTTAAAATGATAATTGTGATTCTGAGTAAAAAATTAGGATAACATTAACTGTTGTTCCCAAAACAAGTAATTAATTATATGCCGATATTTTAAAATTATTCTCACGTGAAACTCCGCTCGTGTCACCCCTAACGCAACTTCTTATCCAATCTCTTTTTAATTAATTAAACTACACGTAGCATTTACATAGCATTACAATGTTCATCGACTAATTGTCTTCGGTGCTTCTGCCCGTAAAATTACGCGAATCGTAAATATATTGTACGGGGAATAAAAATTTTCAAGACCATTCTCGGCCTTCAGCGCAAAAGACAAACTTGAAAAACAACGTTTCGTTACATCGGGAGCACAATTTATGAAGTCTCCACTACCGTGACACAACTATACGTCAAAATCGCAGACACGCAACCATCTCCCTGTCACATTTTTTTCTGCCAATCTATCCATTTCACTCCTCCTCCTCCTCCTCCTCCTCCTCCCTCCGACGCCCCTCGCCGACACTCGCCCTCGCTCTATTCATCTCTTTGCTCGCTGTCACCAACCGGTCTTCCATCTTTCTCTCCTGCTCGCTTTCATCATCCTCCCATCGCGTCCTATTCCACTTACCAGATGTGTCCGCGCACACCATCAACGCACCCGCTGCCGCCGCCGCCGCCGCCGCCGCCGCCTCGCGCGCACGCACACGTACACGCGCGCACACAGGAGCGGGCATCCCCACCGGACGTATGGCTCATACTCGGCAATCCGTAACACAGATAGTAGATAGAGTGCGCGGCGCAGACGCACAGTGCGCGCGGTGCATTCGCATCCGTGAGGCCGAGAGGAAGACTTCCTTGGATTCGCAGTCGTCGCTGCTGTGGAGGACGACGAGGACGCCGACGACCTCCCTCACCCTGGCCCCGTGACGACACGGAGTCGCATGCGCTCGCCCGGGAACACCGCCTCCACCATTCTCGTTCTCATGAGCCGAGGTACGGTAGTGTAGTAGTTGTATGCTAACGTGAGTTTGCGCGCGCGCGCGCGCGCTGCTGGCGGGCATTTTCTCATTTTCTTTGTGGCGCTACTCGGCGTAAGTGTGTGCGTGTCAGCCGGTCGAGCGGCCTAACGCATGCACACCACGTACACGTGTGCGCACCCACGCCTATCGATTTACAGCGTGCTTGCGTTGGTGTGTGCGGTTCGAGTGGGGAGTCGATGTGTGTGTGACATTGGTTTGACGTGCCGTGCAATGCTGCTGCTGGCTGGTTAGGCTCGGGGGATGCGGCCGCGTACTTCCTCGGAGCAGCAAGTACTTTTAGTAGCGTAGTAGCATTGCTTGAGCTCGCGCTTATTAATAATGCGGCGGCTGCATTGTCGTAGGCAGCAGCGAGAGTTGGATGATTAAGCGATTGGAGGATCGTTTGTGGTGGTGGTAGAGGTTCGGGGCCTGCTGAGCGTCAAAATTCTTGTTCCTGCGGCTTATGCTCGTTGGATGCTCAGTCGGGGATCTGAGGGGACTGATAACTTGTCGATGCATTGATTCTCGGAGTCGGTTACGTGTACTGTCACTGTGCGTTGTTCGACTGTTGGCTCTGTCGGGCATAGTATGCCCTTTTAATGAGACCTGCCGCTGTATAGGCAGAGAGCGAAAGTGTTCGGTACGGATTGGCACTGTGAAATTTATATAGCGAACATCTCGTTACGTGGATTTACGAGGTCGTTGTGAAAAAAAAAACACTGGGTAATGAGCATTTCGTAAATCATAAGGAGCCAGTATTATTTCGCGTGTATTTACGAGCGCTGTGACGTGCTAAAGTTAGGCTTTGACTTAAGCTCCGAACTTGTATTAACTTTCGAGTGCATTGAGTACATTTAAGTGCCTTAAAGAAATAAATTTCCCGGCTCGTCCGATTGAAATGAATTTATTTATGCCGACACGACTGACGTTTCCCACACTAAGAAGCCGCTGTTTGTACGTTAGTATACAAGTTCGCTAATGTACATTAGATTTGGCAATAATTTACGGCGAGGCGAGGGTTTCATTAACGACGTGATCGCACTATGTATAAGATGATGATAAAAGCTCTGATTAGAAGAAAGAGATTGAGGAAATTTCAGCTCGAGTTGTCCTTTTTCTCGTTAATTTCCACTCGCCAATTATATAATATTTAAGACGAATTTTCAATTTATCGCAATCTTTATTTAGTAAAACAATTAAAATTATCGGATTATCGCTCTCTCTCTCTCTCTCTATCTCTATCTCCCTTCTCGATCGGTATACAGTGGATCGTAAAAAGAAAAAGCAGGTATAAATTACGATAAATATAAACACATTCGCTTATGGGAATAGGTATGTACTTTGGAAAATATTGAACCGATGTTATTCCTTAAAAAACCGATTATATTCTCCGAATTAAAGTACGATAGATAATAATTTTAAAGAAATCTATATGTTTATCAGCTGTATATTCAAAATAATATTATTGCGCTAAGAATACTCGGCATACATCAAATGGTTTGATTTATACTTATTTATACGTTGTACTTCCAAAATTTTTTCAAAGGCACGCAAATATAAAATATATTTCGAAAATGAAAATAAACTGTTTTTAATTACTAATTTATCCAAGGGAATGTTAATTGTATTTATTTTTATAAAGAAGAATTTTTATAACAAATATATGCCAATTAATAAGGGCTTTAATTTTCAGTTAATTTTTTTGCTCTTTCTTTAATATACCGAAAATTTATTTGTACATTGAAATAACCGAACGTTTTATGCGAAATACATCACTGTAATTGTAACAATGTATTAATAATCGGAAATTCCAATTTAACTTAAATTAAAATGTCAAATTTAATATTTCATACGACTTCTAATTGTATTTAATTTTTTGTTCTTTTCTACTAATGGAATATTGCCTTGTAAATGTACCCGGAAACCATGGAATGGTTTATCAGAAAATTTTGATAAGCATAGCCTATCTTCGCTTGTAAACCGCAAATTAAATATTTCTGTCATTTTTTTTATTCTGTGATGAGGATTGTAGAAGAGTAGTAAATTCACATACCATTCATTTATATATAATTAAAAATAATTTGGTTATTAATATTAAATTTTATACTTGATATTTCATTAATGCGAGTAAGTATTACTTGACAATGTTAATAAAACGATTTACGCACAGTATATAACTTGCTAATAACTTTTATATGGACAGATTTATACTATACTTATTTATTAATTATAAATATTTTATTATTACTCTTATTTTGAGTTTTAAAAAAATCGTCATATTAAAGATTCCTTTATTATTTATATTATTGCAATACATAATATATACATCAATTTTTTAATTATCATTTAAATAATCGAATATTCTTTCCACGGTCCCAGTGATAAAAACATTTCATTTTGTTGCTGTTAAAATTGAAATTAAAAATTGCTTTCCTTAAGCATTTTTCAGAACAAGCAGTTCAGCTCTTTTGAAATTAAAAACTTCCTAATGAATTTCTTAATTCAATTCATATCACTAGTTACTGTGTAAAGTAATTACAAAAGCATAATAATTTTAATAAATTCAGCTCTGATGTAAATAATTGTAAAGAAATCAGTGAATCAGTGGGAAATGTGCCGAAGTGATCTTTGCTGTTTTTTTTTGTAATTCGATAAAGAAATGTTAAAAATTGAAAATATTTTGCAGGTACTCGTAGCTATCGAGTAGCAATTTTCCAGTTAATATGTCACTAAGAAATATTTTCGCACGTTGTAGGATAATTCATTATTGTTATGCGTTACTGTAATTCTGCTAATGGTAGGTCATTTGTGAGAATTTGACTGATTTTTTAAATCTTCTCCGACTGCCAGCAGATTAAATATCATTAATTAGGTGAATCCACAGCGAATAATTTATTACATAAATTTTATAATTAAGAAAGTCTCGCGGTTTTTAATTATTTTCAAATTTATCTAGAAAATTCCAATATTATTATTTACTATGACTATTAAAATATAGAAATTATTTGAGTTGCGATTACTTTTGGAGAACTTTGATCGCATATAATGAACGAAGTCAATCCTTGATAACAAGATATATATATATATACATATATATGTATATCTTCTTCTTTTCTTTTGAAATGACCGTACGTGGCCGCACCAACAAGGATTACTTTTTTTCACGTAATTCTTTGCTTATGTTTTGCATTACTGGTATAGTCACCAAACATACAATTAAAACAAATCTAATTAACTTATAATATGATAAATCGCGCAAACGGTCTTAGTAGTCATAAATTTACTTCAAGCTGTGGATCTTTGTCTTACTACTGGACTGAATCCAGTGATTGAGTATCGATTATTTGTATAAAAACTAAGCCGTAGTGATTAAAAATCAACACTGATGTACAAATGAAATTTTTTTAACTAATAATATATCTTAAGACTTTAAATCATTTAATGGGGAGACTGACTATTTTGTAGGTGACTAGGATCTGCTTTCTGCTGACATTTCAAAATGAGATTTTCAGTTATCTTTAATTATTTATTAGTAAATATGAATAGTAATTAATAATATTGTTATTAATTTACTATTGAATGTGGATTGATATATTGAATACTGTATCTTTTAAAATTGGCATGATATATCTCTCGCAATGTCGTCAGCGATTTCGATGGAACAATTGCCTCTTATCTTATTTATTATAAGTTTATTTTTTTTTTCTTTTTAAGAATTTCTTTAACTAATTCGGTCACTTATTCTGGTGACTAATCGCTGAAATAATGGTAAATGCTGTCGTTTTCTTATTCAACGTGTTGCCTTTCATTAAAAATATTGTCGACAAGACAGTTAAATGTTAACAATTCTTTATGTAATAAAACGTCAAATAACTCGTTTTTCGTAGTCAGTTTTCTCTCGTTAAAGTATCCGAATTATACCAGCTATGAATACAAAAGTGTATGACTCTTCAAGAAAATAGAAAAAGTACATCCAATTCTAATTTTGAAATTCTATTGTTTTTTCGTCATACATAGGTGGCTATGTCCTTATTTTCGATTTTAGGTTCGATTTGAAAGATGTACGTATGATTATTTTGCATTGCTTGTTGCTGAATTGATATAATAACATATTAGTACTAAATTACTGTGTCAATACAAATTTTATCTTAATATTTGTGTTAATTATAAATCAATACAATAGAATAACTATCGTTGGTTTTAGATCATTATTTTTCTTAATTCACATTTAAATTATCAGTGTCTTTCAATTCCAATGATTTAAAAATAATTGGGGATTGAAATTTGTGAATCCCCATGGATTATTTAAATTTAATAAAAAAAAAAAAAAAAAAAAATTAGTAATAAATCTAAACTTATAAATAATCTAGAATATGCTGTATTTATACTGACGATCGGTTAAATATCTTCAACTTTAAATATATTTTCATGGAAATTGTAGATAAAATATTGCAAGTTTTTTTATACCACATTTAATGAGTCATTGTAGTTGTGCCTTGAAGTAAATTTGAACAAGTTTACAGTCAATTTCAATACACAAAGCCAATTTGAAGTTAAAGTGGTATTAAAGCACATTACTGTACAAGTGAATTATATGACGAAAGCCCTTCTTTTATTTTATAATTTTAATCCAAAAGATTAGTTGTTAATCTTGAAATAAACTCGTTTACAGATTTAACGGTTTGAGTCAGAGATTGAAAATTTTGAAACGCCTTGGCACTTTCTTTCTAATATCGAACATATTTTTGCGAATAAACCACAAACACGTGTCGTAGGCAAATTATACGTAACGATTAAAAAAATGACCAATTATATTTTTGAATTATACTTCATAATTTAAATTATGAAGTGAAAATTCATTTACATGTAAGCAGATCCACATATGTATTAAACGTAAATTTTTATAATTGAATTCAAGTTTCAACAAGTACATAAGTCATTAAATTTTATTTATATCTTTGATAGTAGTATTGATTTTAATTTCGATTTTCTTATTCGAATTCTCATTCGTGAAATTATTAAAAAGTAAATAAGCTTTTTATTTGAATTTAATTTTATCGCGAAGAACGGTTTATTTACGAACACTTTATTAACGAAAAAAAAACAGTGGAAAAGAATTTTATTTCGTAGCAGCAGCAATTCACTCTCTCATTAATTTGAATAACAATATGACAAAGTCTGTGAATTATCACTTTGGTGATTTATTGTATTAAGAACACGATACGAATCCGAAAAATTAATAACATTGTCGGTTAAACAAATTTGTACACGATCGTAATTCTCGCCAAATTAATGAATAAAGTGTCTTCAGCGTCACACGCAGCTCATTATCTTGCCCTCTAACTAAGATTATCATTGATCGACATAAATAGCTAATCACCCAAGAAACCTTAGCACCCAAACAGCAACGCCAACTTTCCCAAAGCACAGTCGTATTAACGCACAGAGAGCAAATAAGCGCAATCGTACTCAAAACTCCGCCTCGTCACATTTTACATCCCCTTAAAGATTTTACCAAAGCACTCCCTCGTAAAGCCTCCTGTATCTAAGTAACGGCTCGGCAAAAATTCCTTGAAAAACCATTGATTACCATCGATGCTCGTTGCAGAAGAGCAGCGAAGCCCCTGAGACGAACGATCGCCCGCGCCAAAAGCACACTCGCGAAATGCCCGTGACGAAGATCTGCTGCATCGGGGCCGGTTACGTGGGCGGGCCGACCTGCAGCGTGATCGCCCTCAAGTGCCCGCACATCCGGGTGACGGTCGTCGACAAGAGCACCGAGCGCATCGCCCACTGGAACTCCCAGAAGCTGCCCATCTACGAGCCCGGCCTCGACGAGGTCGTCCAAAAGTGTCGCGGCAAGAATCTCTTCTTCTCCACGGACATTGCCCAGGTCAGTGTTTGCCACTGTTTGTCAGCCGCTTTGCCGATTATTAAACGAGATAATTCACTGCCGGCAGACCTGTGCGTGCGGGAGGAGGCGAAGCGTTGACTTGACACGGCCATACGTGGCGGACGTGTTCAAGTTCCGTAGGTCGAAAGTCGGAGAGTAGAGCAAGGCTATTCGCCCTTAATCGGCATTAATTGTCTCGGCATTAATTAACTCGAGCGAAAGCGAGTTTCATTATTTCCAATTTGTCCGCCCTTGCGTCTGTCTAGCTCTTTCCATCGGCGCACTTTGTTTTAACGAATTAGCATACTGCCACTGGCCTCGTTAAACATTCGTTAAAAATTCGACGTTCAATGCCAGCTCTGCTTATCATTGCCATTATTATCGTCGTTATTGTTATTGTTATTATTGATGAAACGACCTCGAGGAGGTGTTTGCCGGGGACATTAGCCGGGGGACAATTGATTTTCTTTGGAATCGTTATGCAAGAGAGCTCGGCTTAAGCTTGAGCAGCGACTTTATTGAAGTCGAGTGAGGCCTTCGCCTAATAATCCCCATAATGCCCCAAGCCACACTCGCCCCTTCCCAATTAACCTCGCGAAATCCTTGACCGACGTGTAACAGGCGATCGAGGAGGCGGAGCTGATCTTCATCTCGGTGAACACGCCGACAAAGATGTTCGGCAACGGGAAAGGCAGAGCGGCCGACCTCAAGTACGTGGAGAGCGCGGCCCGGATGATCGCCGACATCGCCGCAGGCGACAAGATCGTCGTGGAGAAGAGCACCGTGCCAGTTCGGGCGGCCGAAAGCATCATGAACATCCTGCGAGCCAATCACAAGCCCGGTGTCTCTTATCAGGTACGTGGATTTTGCGTGGATTTTGCGTGGATTATAATAGTCGGGGGACGGGAAGAGCTGGCTTTTCCTGTCGGCTGGATGTACGGCCGCGTTACCTTTGGATCGCGAGTGCGCGGAGACGACAGCCGAGGTAGTAGATCGAAAGAAGCACTCATCGGCTCGTCATTGCGCACTGGCAGGTGGGAGGGGAGTGCAGGGGGCATCTTCTTATGGGAAAATTGTTTTCCCATAAATGTTTTGGTAGGTGTAATGTGGCTGGGATTTGGAATTGCGCTTGGAGGAAGTGCTTCTTGTAGGCTGGGGGAAGGGGATTCGTTAAATTTAGATTTAACGATGTCCAATTATTGAGGTATAGAGTGCCTGGGGAGAAGGGAAATTCCGTGCAGAGAGTGTAATGTTGAGGCAAACGCACAAGCTCGTGGAGGATATTGGTACTCTTAGGAGGATGGCGTGCTCGGGAATTGCAATTTAATGGCATACGAATCGCGTAAAATAAATCGATCTCGCGAATCGGCTTATTTCAATTTGAATTCGATGTTTTTCGTCCATGATATTTCTGAAGTAAGGAGACCAAGTATTGAGCTGTAACGGCGGCTTAACTTTATCCTTGGTAGAATTGCTTTACATCGAGCCTTTATTAAATCTATTTATATTATATAAGAAGGATACGTTTGCTCGTGAGGATTTAATGTGGATTGTTTGTCCAAGGTAATAATCATTGTTTAGCGTTATTCCATGACGGCAGCATGCAAGCAACGCGATACGATTTATTATTCAACTTCAAGTCGTAAATATTGCCTCAAATATATATAGCTGATTTTAAACAGTTTACATTCTGTTTGCATTCCTTTAAATGGCGCTCTATAGTGCAATTAAAATTTTTTATATTTTTCACAGCTATGATTAATGTTTGCCACTTGTAATTGGACGATAATAGCGATAATAGAGTGGCCATCTTGTAAATATTCTTCTAATTGCGCGAAGAAATTCTCATGTGATTTGAAAATCGATTGACTTGCCCAAGAAAGTCGTATACTTTATGCACTTGGAGAATTTACTGGGCAATACATTTTTAATGTAAATTTATAATCGCATGTAAGTAAGAGGCAAATATACGAAAAGTAGGCATATATGATTAGAAGATGGAAGTTGAATTATGAAATGCGCTCGTTTGTTCGAGGTTTCGTTTAAGTAAATCGAATCACGAAGTCTATTTTTGTGGCAAAAGGGAAATTCCACATTTTTCCTGATTTTGCCAATGAATGCGTATAGAATTTGGCTTTGTTTTAGATTTTATCCAACCCGGAGTTTTTAGCCGAGGGCACAGCTATCGATGATCTAATAAATGCCGATCGAGTATTAATTGGTGGCGAAGAGTCGCCCGAGGGCCAAGTAGCAATTGAACAACTTTGTCAAGTTTATGAACATTGGATACCCCGGAAAAATATTCTCACCACAAATACCTGGAGCTCCGAATTATCCAAACTGGTTCGTAATATTTCCATTTGTCGAGGCACCAAGCAGGCCGTGCAAAAGCTTTTTCTTCTTAAAATCAATACGATTGTACAAGAATTAAAAATCTTACAAGCTCCCTCCAGCACACACAATACACATTCCCAAGAATATTCTCAACAATATCACAAGCTCATGATAATTACTACTTATAATTGATCGAACGTGACGATGTTAAAGTAGCTTGGCATAAAATCGAGTAGTAATCGGCCAAATGTTAATAGCATCGTTAATATTTAAATGATTTGAAAGCCACACGAGCATCAGATTGTTAACGCGTAGCGGCGAGTATGAAGCAATCTCATTACATACTTTGATTAATTCTTATTTTCAACGGCAAATTTGAATTCGTCGGGACTGAGGTGGCAGTATGAGAGAGCTCAGCATACGTGACTGTCACGAAGGCTTTGTCAATCGCGAGAGTGACGAAAATTCTATAGCGACATTGCGATTAAATTTCAACATTACCATTCCCAGAAAGCGTCTCCAAGGTTAAGATAACGAATTAAAAAAAAAAAGAGTATGCCTTTGAAAAGGCCTTAATCGCCATGTAAACAGAACGAGCAGCTCGGCTACAAGCAAGTGAGAGCAATAATTAGCAATTTGATTGGACGGAGATTAACGATCCTTTACCTTTGCATTAAATTTACGACTCGCGAATGCACATATTTTTCTAAGCCGCGAGGAATTAATAGCCAATTGAAGAGCGCTGAGTCCCTCTCTGCTCGTAATGTGAAAAAACCTGCAAATCGTTGCGCGAGCTCCAAATAACATAGAACCCGTTGGATGATCGTAGGCCGCCAATGCCTTCCTCGCCCAGAGGATATCGAGCATCAATTCGTTGTCGGCGGTGTGCGAAGCCACGGGTGCCGATGTCTCGGAAGTCGCCCGAGCCGTTGGCCTCGACTCCCGAATTGGCTCCAAGTTCTTGCAGGCGTCCGTCGGCTTCGGCGGCTCCTGCTTCCAGAAAGACATTCTCAACCTCGTTTATATCTGCGAGTGCTTGAATCTCCCCGAAGTGGCCGCCTACTGGCAGCAGGTTATCGACATGAATGAGTATCAAAAGTCAAGGTTTTCGGCCAAGGTTAGTTCACCGGCAAATTAGAAAGTAGTGGCAGCTTAGTGCACTTTGCTAAGCCGTCGAGATTTTGCGCGCGAAAGAGATTGCGTTCTTCCCCGGGCGCGTAATTTCTATTCCCCTTGTACGGAGTGTTTGGTCGCTGTTTATAGGCCAAAGTAACATTTGTCGCTGAAAATTAACCACTTTATTTAAGTGGAGCGAGCTATTGCTCTAGCATAAAGCGCCCGGGGAAGGGAAGAGTCTTTATTTCACAGTTTTTACAGTGAAGATTTTCCGTAATCGCTATTCATTCAAGGTAACTAACTCTTAAGTAATTGTAATTGAAACAAGACAACTCGATCAAATAATGTATTTTTGTATTTTCATTGTATACGAGCGTGAATTTCATTTTTTCTCTTTTCTCGGAGCATACACTCTCCGTGTATATACACACGTGTGTGTGTATGTACAATAGGAATGAAAAGAAGAGAAAAAATGCCTTGTGATTATTTAGCTCGAATGATTGTCGTTCCATAGCGGCTAGTTATTGACATTAGTTTGTTGATGCACTGATCGGTATGGCATCGAATAAGTGGCGTGAAAAGCCTTGTTACGTACGTGACGATGTCGCAAAATAGCAATGTGAAATTTACTGGTTATCGTTGTGTCAGGTGATCGAGTCTCTCTTCAATACGGTAACGGATAAGAAGATTTCCTTGCTCGGATTCGCTTTCAAGAAGAATACTGGCGACACGCGCGAGTCCCCGGCCATTCACGTTGCCAAGACGTTGTTGGACGAAGGAGCCAAGCTGCACATTTACGATCCCAAGGTATGTAATCCGTGTAAACGATGCTCTCATCGCGTTTCATAATAGCGCAGGCACATAAAACTTTATGCGCTCTTTCGCTGCGTGATTCGTCATAAAAAAGGGGGGGGGGAGAAAAAAGTGGCCTAACGAGCTGGCCGCATTGAAGTCCAAGAGCACTCGTACTAAGGCAGCATTTAATGTTTTGGGTACAATGGAATTTCCAGAATTGAGCGTCGTTTACATATTAGAGCTCCTTCCGAATGATTTTATCCAAACTTTGTATTTCCTGCGCGTTTCGCCTAAGCCTCATCTCCGCATTTATTTGTCTACTATTTTTAAGCTCGTTCGGCAAAAAACTTGAGCACTTGAGCCGTTCGCGTTAATGACTCCTCGATTAACAAGAAAGAAAAATGAAAGCCTAACGTATTGCGAATATATATCTACATATATATATATATATATATATTATTTAACGGGATGTTATTCTAGCTTTGATTGTTGATTCGATTGCTAAATTGGAGAAATCGCTTTGTGCAAGATGGCATAGCATTGAATTGTTTTTCATAGAATTTTATTTAACTAAATCGCTCGGTAAAATAAATAACGCGCTTCTCACATAGCGTAAGGATTAAAAATTGCGGAATCGCAAGGCGCTCAAATTCCAGGAATAGGCAGCTTATTTTATCGTTTTATAAGAAAAAAATGAAAAAAAAAAAAATAAAAATAAAGAGGCATTTCTAGTGAAACGCAATAGCCTAGAGCATGTTTATCCGTATTCTTATTTGTGTAGAGAATAAGTATCTTATAAACTTGACAAATTCCAATGATTCAATTGTTTTAGGTCGAAGAATCGCAAATTCTTTTAGACTTATCTCATCCGGACGTGACGACCAATCCAGGACACATTCAAAGCAGAATCAGTATTTACAAAGATGCATATAGCGCCACGAAAAATACTCATGCAATCATCATATGTACCGAGTGGGACGAGTTTATGGTAAGCTTGACAATTACAGCGTAATTATATTTCAATCGATGAATTAACCGATGCTGATAATTATTTATCCGCTTCGATTTTAGCAATTGGATTATAGAAGAATTTATGCGGACATGATGAAGCCGGCATACATTTTTGACGGCAGAAAATTCCTTAATCACGATCATCTCCAGAAAATTGGCTTCATTGTGCAGACCATCGGAAAGAAACTAATGAGAACGACGGTCTCAAGAGCTTGGGGAAGTCAAACGCAAATGTGAAGGCAAACGAGAATCCCCATACATTCTAATATAATGGATGGAAATGCGATTTGATTGTATATGAGCGCGTTTTATACTTAAACAACAAACTGTAACTATTTCGACATTTTTACATATTCAGTTCAGGACACACTTTAAGCATATATTACATAGTTTAATAATTACTATCATAATTGTTATGTTACATATATTATTTTATATTACCAAAAATTTCAAACTATATTTTTGTTAACGTAAATAAATATTTCCAATAGTTTACAGTTTTAAATTTTATGTTCAATATACGCACGAGTAAATATAATTGTTTATAAGCTTGGTCGCACTGTCCTATTTGCAAATACGTAGCCAAATTGTTGAGGAAAGTAGTTCCGAAATCTCGGCTTTTATAGCATTTACACACCAATGTAATACACGTTTATTTATAAGTATTATTACGATAGTGCTAAGATATTATAAATAATTTTGTATGCTCAGCAACGTTATTTTCAATAGCTTGAGGTATACATGAAACGGTGCTAGTTAACTCAGTCGATAAACTCCCATGATTCGCGGAGACATCATACTACTAATTCATAAGTATTGTAAATTATATATATATTATACGAAAAGTTTTGTAATTTTTAGTAAACTGCAGAAACAGAAAGAAGAAAAAAAAATCTAGGTTAACGTATTAGGAATAGTTTATTAATAATAATGAATACCAAAATAATAAAATGAACATTTCAAGGCAGACTTATTGGTAATGAAACAAATTTTGAAGAAGCTCGATAACTGTAATACTGTCGTCGAGGTGATTTTGAATTTTTTAATAAAAAACGAATTTATAATTGAAATTGTATAAATGTTAATTATGACAAAATGATCAAAAAATCATTATAATAGACATGTAGTACTTCGATAATTAATTTATGTTAGACAAAAAGAAAAATATAAATGGTCGTTAAGATGTTATATAAATATATATATGCAATGACTGCATTTTCAACAATATTGTAAATAAAACAAATCATGATCAATATAATTATATTTTCGATATTGTAAAAGTATCTCAATTTCTAGAAAATTTTATACGAATGTATTATCAATATTAATAAATTATTGCAAAACCTTGATCATAATCTAAACTGAAATAATGAATGATGATTTCAATGACATATTAAACATTTTGTTAACATTTTTCTGTCATTTATTCAATATTGATGACTATCGATAACTTAAGGGCTCAATAAATTTCGATACATATGATAGTATTAATAATTAGATAGAATTTAAATGAAAGACCAAAAATGGAATACATTTATCTAAAGTATGTAAGAGCGTTTAAATGCAAAAGCATTATCAAATCTATGATTATACTTTAATATTTATCGGGCAGTTGCCTTAAGCAATCAATAATAAATAAACTCTAAACAAAATTTGTGAGATATTTTCAAAATTAGAAGAAAGATAAATTCTCTAAAATGTCATAGGCCGATAAAACTATTGAAAAATTTGATATAATATATTTTAATAATACGGCGAGAAAGTTGGTTGAATTTTTTATGTATTATTGTATGTCGTATTAGGTCATCATTAAAAATGCACGACAGATTACAGAAATTAATATACAGAAGCAATACAAGTATTTTATAAATAAAAGTGTTTTTTATTTTTATTTTTGTTAATTGACGTATAAAATATGAAAAATATGGTAAAGACTTCAAATTTAGAGAATTTTTAATTCAAATTTAAAAATTAAATATTTTTTAGATTTATTTTTACATCGTAGGACAATAGAAGTACAGTAAGAATATACTTTATTGAATTAGATTTTGTAGCGTTTCGTTAAATATTTACAATTTTGTAATAATGAGCAAATGCTACATTGTATAAAGTTACGACTTATTCACAAATGTTTTATAATAAAATATTGGTCTGAGAGCAATGGGAATTTTTATTCAAGAAATGAGTAATGCGACATTTAATAACTTTACAAAATTCCATATTTTCTCATTATAGAAAAAATACTTTTTCAGGAACCATTAATACTTATGCTTTTATTTGAGTTTATTTGTCGTAACACAATCACGAGATTTAATAGCGAAATCAAATTGCTGGATGTTATTGAAATTTAAGATTAAAACTATTTTGAAATGAAAAACGGAAAGATGATACGGATTGATACGTGGATATGAAAGTAAAAGAAGGCGTCGCACAAGATGAAGTCTCGACAGAAAATAATTTGCGATGGTTTATTCTATATTTGCCTCCTTTTATATTTTATTTTATTATTCTATAATCATGGTATCTTTAAAATTAATTTAGACACGATAAAATTAATGCCGTCATAAGATTTTCAATGGAAATGGAAAGTCAATTTGATATTGTAGTACCACTCATCAATGTAAGAAAAGTTCAAAAATATTGTAATTATTTGAAAATTATCGTAAAATCGGATAATAAAATAGAAGCGCCCGAGAGTATTTATATTGATAATGGGTGAGGTAAAGAGTAAATATCAAAGACACATACACTTTTTATTAGCACGATTTTCATAAATTATAATTTCAATAACGGCAGCATAATGAATGCATAATGTAAAAAAAATTGTTGGTAAAAAGTTGGCGTTCGATCCCAACATTACCAACAATGTCCGATAACAACATCGACAAGAAACAATTGACGCGAGAAGTGCTCGTAAATAAACAAAAACTTTTCCTGCTTATAAAGTTGCCAAGTAGTTTGTTGTTTACTTTTTCTCGTTCGCGCGTGTGCTCTCTCTCTCTCTCTCTCTCTCTCTCTATCCCCGCCCCCTCTCTCTTCCACGCTCAACCGCCCAACAACAATTTAATCCATTATTAATATGGCGCAAAGTCGAGCGGCACGGGTTTTGAAAACCCGTTTTCATAATCCACGGCTGGTCGGGAGCGGGGGCGTCGCTCGGTTCCCCCCCACACACACCCCCGCCCGTCGTAGCCGTGGAGCCCCCCCCCCAACAACGACGCCGCCACTCGTGGGTTGGGCGGCGCGGCCGCGTTCGAATCTCCCGCGGCGGCGAGGAGCGCGTGCGCCGCTCCCGACGCGCAAAAAA
>JAPYYT010002453.1:0-20157 GCA_030522565.1 Ceratosolen corneri | reverse complement strand
ATATATATATATATAAATAAATTGATCTATTTCATTACTTCATGTAGTATTACTCTTGTACAACTTCTCTGTTATGTATGCTACATTTATATCTTTCATTTAATAGTTACTATAAATTATTGAAATTAATAATGAGAATATTGATCGTACATTGTATAGGTTTCATTTTATGAAATAATAGTATATTAAGTAGTACATTGTGTTTCATACTAAAAATAATAATTATGAATATAATTATACATTTAAGAAGAAACATAAAATTAACATCTTTCATTTTTTAAGAAGCCTAATACAAATTATCCAAGACCTGCAACTGAGTTTATTAAACAATGTGATGGATTTAATAGATATTTTGAATAATGTTGACTTATTAATTTAAATCAAAAATTAGTCTCCTAGACTTTGGATTACTACAGAAACAAATTAAAATATGTGAATATAGTATAGAAATATGTATATAATAAATAAATTATTTTATTCAACAATTATCAATTTATATTAATATAAATAATACAATAAAATATGTACAAATGTACATAATATATAAAAAAATGAATTAAAATTTTAATTCAAGATTACTTTAGATAAATATTGTGATCATAAAGGCACTGAAATAGTATAGCTATTGCAAATAATAAAATACAAGAAACGACAGAATCATTACAACTCGTCTGGAATATAGGAATGAACAATTTTATATCAATGAATTACATCTATACCATACAATACACGTAGGGAAGAAATTAATATTAAAAAAAACAAATGTAAAATGTTAAAACTGTAAATATATAAAATAATTAATTTCAAGAATTTTAGACTACCCACGGGGATCATTTGAAATAAAAAATTAATATTCGTTCAGATAGCCCTAAATCCTTAAAAAAATAACAAGAATGCAGTATTTATTGATTGTGTATTTTCATAGAAAAGTTTAAAAAATTTAATTATCTTATATATTCAGAATTATATAAAAGTATTTCATGCGTTATATTTTATATGTATGCCGTTATATTTAATACCCAAAATATTAATAGCGAATAGTTTATAAATTTGTTCTAAAATAAATTAATAATTCTGTTTTCATTTGAAATATTTTAGTTGTTAGAAGTAAGATAATATAAGGAATTTAAAAAGTTTAAATAAATAATTATTCTTTATTCTTATAGTGGTATACATTGTCTTTATTTTATAATAACAAATACATTTTTTAATATCATAGGCATAATGACGATTTGATATAAGTGATCGAGTTTGTTGCGTAATAAACTTCGTATTACAAAGGTATTTTAATAGTTGTTTTGAACATATATCAATTAAATCAAAGATTTCATAACAGTGTCATAAATGAGCTTTTACATTAATTTGTTATTGGTACATTTGCCATAAAGAAATGAATACATTGATTTAAGTTATTTAATAAACTGAATTGACATTTCAATTTAAATTTCAATTTTAGAGTTTAGATCGTCGATTAATTCTAATTAATATCTTACGTATTTAAATAATATGTAAAGTATTAGTTGATCAAAAATTGATTATATTTTTATTTGAAAATCGTCTCGATAAATGATCTTATGACTTCAATAAGTAAATAAATCATTAACGAATATTTACAATATCATCAAATCTGAGTTTGTTTTCTTCACTGTTGTCAGTCCCTGGAATTTCTTTTAAGTTTTAAGAAATGATTTGCACATAATTTGAATTTGATATTTATGATATTGACTCAATACAGATATTAATTAATTCATTGGCTGTATTTTGACTATATAATTAAATTCTATATATTCTTAAATATGTTTTTGTTATAATGTAAATATGTCTGATAATACAACGCTTGATTTAGAAAATAGTGATTTTTATTATTCGTGTTATTTTCTACTATTTTATTAAGTGCTAATTAAATCACTTGTTATCTTCACGTGATTGTATTAGAGTCAATTATATATCAGATAAAAAGTGATTTTAAATAATTTAATGTAAAGAGCGTTTTGTGTATTATGATAATTAATGTTTTTAATATTTTACTAATACCAAAGTCGCATGTTCAGTGATATTACAAGCTACAATTAATTGAGCCAAATATAAAACTTTTCATTTGGTACTTTTGACTTGATGAAAATAATAATGTAAATATTAATTTTATTCGAGATCATCGTATCATAATTGCGACACAAGTGATGCAATATACATAACAGGTTAAACTAGTAAAATAAAAATTTAAAACATGAATTCTTTTATGTTTAATATTACATGAAAGTGTTCAATCATATATTGAAATATTTTATTACTTGATTTGTTAAGCGACGACAACTATTGTTTGAAGATTTCAAAAATACTGTAACTTTTAAAATAAAAATAATATTTATAATAAAAGATATTTTATTTAATTTATAAAAATACTCTACCTTCTTTAATCTATTCAATTATGTTAAAAATAAATTTTACTAAGAAGTCAAAATTAATTTTGTAATATGTTCTTAATTTAAAAAATTTTTTGAACATTTTTAAACATATTTAAATACATTGAAATTTCCAGAAATCATTCTAAAGTAAATTACTTAAGTTTATTATGAAATATTATCTACATGACTAACGTATAAGAAATAAGTAGATTTTATATAAAATCACAGAATCACAGATAAAAATAATCTTACTATGTAGATAAATTAAAACACAAAACAAAACATATGGATCAGGATGTGATATCAATATTAACCTAAATATATAATATTCACAGACCGTGATATTTTGTGACTCTTAATAGCAGAATATGAACTATTTCCAGTTACTTTAAAAAATTAGATTAATTGATAAACATAGAATACTAAATTAAAAGAATGAGAATTAACTAAAAAGGGTGTGATAATAAATATAAATTAAAAAGCCATTTAAAGTAATGTAGTAAATAAAAAAATATATTAATATACTTATTATCTACTTGACTAAAAATATTTTTAAAATAATATCAAAAGGTCATAATTCACATTAATAAAGAATAATACACATTATATTTGTGTAATAAATAAATAAAAGATATAACTATCATTATGTAATATATAATATAATAAAACACAATTAATTTTAATATGCTATAATACAAAATTATATATATATAAAGAATATAATAAACTGTATTAAATGCTAATATTTAAAAAAATTAAAATTAATTGTTTCATTTCTTTGAATCAACTCTGTGAAACAATAAAAATAATGAAATAATAATAAATAAACATTTTATTAAGGTCTATTTTTAAAAATTTGAATCCGTATGTACATTTATAAACAAAAAATCAATTCAGAATATAACAAATCGAAATAATTCTATTTGCTTTCTCTTATAATTAAGAAACAAAAAAATAAATAATTTTATAATACAATAGATAAATTATTTCAGATTTTAATCGATCAATTTAAAGCTTAACCAAAAGAACTAAAAAGAATTTAAAGTATAGACATAATGCATAATTATCATAAAGTACAATTTTTGTAAACTTAATATTAATAATTATATTATAAAAATTTTATCTATATTATCTCATGAGAATGTAATTAATTTCTTAATTATGATTATATCAAATTTCAAATTCGATTATAAATTCTACGATTCTTAATCTTTCGAGTTGATCTAATATTAAATAAAATTTTAACGCAGTAAATTCTACTACATAGTAGAACTATGTAGTCTTATACTGTTTACTATTTGGGTTGTATCTATCCAAAAGTAAATTATAGAATTCGATAAAGATTTTTTATACAAGAGTGTGATAATAAATGTAAATTTATTATTTATGTAAATTTAATGTAAATCGATATAAAGTAATATAGTAAATAAAAAAATATATTAATATATTTACATTTATTTGTCCTCAAAATGATAATTGTATCGAAGAAACTAAATCAAACAAAATTACGTTTAATTTGTAATACAAGTAAGACAAAAATTAAATTGGGATTTTTTAATTAATTTAAATATACGATATAAGTTATTGAAAATTTACTTTCAATTTCTTATCGTAGCAATAAATGAATAATAAATAAGTTTACTTAAAACTATAATTCAGTATCAAAGTATATATTAATTTTGGTTAATATAAATCTAGACTGTTATAAAGAAATATTGTTAATAAAAGATTTAAGAAATCAACTTTATTGTACAATTATTTATGGCAGCATATATTCATCATATTTTCAAAATAATAAGATAAATCGAAATATTGCAAAAAAATTTGAAAAAGTTAATTAAAATAAAATAAAATATTTATTTAACAATTAATTTAATATTAATATAATATTAATTAATAATAATCTTTTAATTATCCTTTTCAATTAAATCTGAATAGAAAATAACAAATTAAAAAAATTTTAATTATTCCGTCTTTACCGAGATCTATTTATAATTACTATGGCATTTGTCGTTATTTGTTTTATGAATTGCATTTATTTAAACACATGGAATATTAAATAAATAAATAAATAATTTTGAAACAAATAAATGTGAAATCAGTACTATGTTGTTATGAACAATTAATTTTTTCAGCTTTGAATTTATTATATTGGAATGTAGCATAATATTCATTTTCTAACAATTTTATTTTTCACGCTAATTATCACTAATCAGCCAAAAGAAATTATATATAATCCTAAATTACATTAAAACGATAAAAAAAATTAATGCAAATATTTTTTTATTAACAATTATTAGTTAAATACTCGTTTTAATTATGCAAATCTAAAAATAAAAAAAGAATATTTACTTTTTTTATATTATATTTAGATTTATTAAATATTAATTAAAATATCTAATTCAGTGGACTATTATTATCAAAACATAAAAAATCTTATCATGTATTATACATAAAATTTAAATAAATAAAATATAAATAAAATAACTGTTTGATTATCAAAGTCAATTACCGAATTAATTAATAATAAACAAATTTGAACTCGCTAATTATATGTTATTTACATATTTCTATTAATAAGAACTCATTATCTAATCACAAATTCATCTTTTTTTAATTTACATAATTTTAGCATGTATGAATTTTCATTTAGCCTTTTATACTTAAGTATGAAACCACGATTTAATAAAATATTCAAAGGAAATAATTATATAAATTAAAATACTGTATGCGAAATATTTTGTATATTAGTTCTTTAATAATTGGTGCATTACATTTTAATTGAACCATGCTATATTGATTCTTAAAAATTTTATTTTACTTCTTTGTTCCGTCACACATTTATTTACTAAAATATCGATCAAAATAATAAAATACTACTTTTTGAATAATTCCAATAAGTCCTAAATTTAATTAGTAATTTATAAAAAGGGAATATAACTTAATGATAAATATTACATTATATGATTTTTACATTTATAAGAGAATGATAAAATTTATTATAAATTTTTATTATAAATTATTTATTCGTAATTATAAATGTTATATTTTATAAAATTATATATTTATAATTTTATTATATATTATAATAAATTTATTATAAATATTTGAATATTACAAATTATTTGATTATTCAATTACAATTGAAACAAATCGATCATACATTCTTAATACATTCAAATAAATATGACAACAGTATAATAAATTTAATAAATTGATCTATTATAAACTCTTATTATGAAAATGTTATAATACCGTAATGAGATGATTAATTAAACAATATTGCTATTAGTAATTAAAATTTATATATGAATTAAACTCATTAGATATTAAATTAAAAACTGCAGAGAAAATTATAATCATTCAGATAAATAAAATTTTACGCTTAAATTGTTACAGTTAATGAATGATATTAAAGGAATATCAAAGATATAGAAATACAAAATATTTTTCAATCATTATACGTACAATTAAGTATTTATAATAAATTTCACGAAAAATGAAAGTTTTTTAATATTATGTACCATACACTTGAATTATCAACAAAGAATCGTAGGTATATCAATAAATAAAACTTACTTACATATTGTGTGTAACAATACAAAATAGCAACATAAAAATATAAATATCATATGGAACTAAACATATCATCTTCTTCATATTCTTTTTATGAATTAAAAATTAAATAATACGCTGTGCAAATTATTTATATAGATATGTATTTCATGTATATAACATATATAATATATATATGTATTTCAAAAAAGTAGATAGAAAAATACAAAACTTACGTAAATATTAAAATACACGGCAACTGGACTTAACAATGAAAAATTACGACGTAATAAATTTAATAGTAAATAGGTATAAATATTAAATATAAATAAATTTAAGATGAGTAATTCTTTTGTATACGAACAGTTGGATATCACAATTACAAATTTTGTACATTTACTAAAATTTAATTAAAAATTTCGCATGACGTTTAAAATCATATATTTAAAGCAATCTATTGATATAATTTCTTGAAGACTTCAACTCGATATCTGTAAAAAATCATAAATGAATATTGCAAAAGTCTCTAAAATGAGAGAGAATATAATAATAAGAAGAATAAATTGCATTCATAAACTTAAAGGCTTAATGGACACGGTACTGAATATTCATAAAATTAATATGAATTTGCAAATACTTACTAAAAAATTTTGAAAAAAATTTATTTCTAAATTTCAATAGTAGTTTACAAGTATAATTATTTATTTATACAATCAAATTTATAAAATACAACCATTCATGAAAATACAGTTTTCAGAAATTTAATAATTTTTAATTATTAGAACGATCTGTTTATTATAATAATTTTATCATTTTAATTTAATTTATTAAAAAATTAAATATTTACACAAATAAATATCTTGATCGAAAATATATGAATTTAATTATCACTATATTTATTCTAAGTTTTTTCTTGTTTTTTAATAAGAAAATACGTAATAGGTATTCATTAATGCAGAATAGAATTAAATTTGCATTAATTTTAAGTATAAATTTTTCCTAATTACATAAATCAATTGAACAATAATTATTTTTCCTATTTTTACAAACAATAGTTGTCTAAGGGTGTAATTTTAGATTGTCTATTCTTAATAGCAAAGTTTATTCATTTATCCACACACTTTATAAAAGAATAATACATATGCATTTTCATAAGTGCATTCTGTTTCATCAAATTTTTATTTTTTGTAATACTGAAATACTAGGATAATTCACTTAATGTTATCATGAAATCATTTTATTTTTGCTGTACATATCTAAAATTTTCAATAGTTCTTGATTTTAAGGTTTGATTTATAAGTGAAAATATATATCTTAAAGAGAATACACCATATAAAGAATACAATATTTCTTTAATTAAAACAATAATATTCTATTCTAAATTATTAACATAAATTTTATTATAATCGACTCATTTATATTGCTATTACATTAAGTAATAAAAAATGTATTAAAATATGTAAGTAAACGTAAAATAAAAGTGTTAGATAATTATTTAGATATCTCATTTTACAATATGTTGATATTTTATTAAATACACAAAAATTAATTTTTGTGACAAACACAAAAAAAAAATTAACTTTAAAATGGATATTACTTCATAGACATAGCGTTTTAGTTAAATATTTTAACAATTATAAAATAAATAGAATATAGTATATGAATCAGAATTGAAACTGAAATTAAATAATGTAAAAAATAATAAATACAGATGTTCAAGAAAGAATTTCATAAACATATTTTTAAGAATACTGAAACTTATTTCAGAATACTTTAATTTTCTAATTATATATCCAAAATAAATGTAAATAATTAAATTAATGGTTTACGCATTTTTCATATTTAATCAGGGCGATTTTGTTTCCCAATTTCAAATATAAATATAAATATAAATATAGATATAAATTTATGTTTAAATAAAATGTATGCTATACAAATAATACAAAATGATATACAAGCATGTCAAATTTTATCTTATAAATATCAAAAATTTCATTAAACCATTCGAAATGATGAAATGTAAAACTTAAAAATTAGTAGAATTATTGACAAAATTAGAACTTAACTGGAAAGTCTTAAAAATTACATAATTAATAAACCTATATAAATTTAAACTTTGATCAATGAATAATACTGTGAATGATAATAAAATCAACCTTGGATCATTTGATGATTTACACGATAACAGCATTAATATTGAAAATTTAAAAAAAATATTAATGTTTTGTTACATAATTTGTTACATAAATATTTTAATTTACATGAGTAAATATTTCATGAAGTACAATCACGAAATAATACGTTTTACATTTTCAAATTATTACTTACATTATCATTATAGTCTAAAATTTGAGAAAATGTATTATTGTAATATTTGACAATACTTATCTGAATTATAGTAAATTTGAAAAAATATATTGTTATTTAATGTAATGAAAACATAATAAATATTTAATAATTAGATAAAGAGATATGTTTTTGAAACGGAAATATCACTGAAATTTCAGCAATTTATTTAACTAATTTAAATACATAATCACTATTACGTATTATATAATATTTTATCTAATCACAAATAGATATTTATCAATATAATTGAATTCTGCGATATTGACTTTAATTTGTATTTAATAAAAATTTCTATTAATTATTTGAAATATACACGTGTATATAAAATACAGATTCTTTATCTAGAATCTCGTATAAAATTATAATATATTATTCAATCTACAACTAGTTATATTTCCATTGTCTACATTCTTATTTGCGATAGATAAAAATTTGAAATTCAACTTATTTTATTATAAAATATAAAAAGTAATATAATTAAAAATAATTAAAATAATAATACTACAAAATACATAATAATAGTATATAATAGTATAGATCGACTTTAATAACATTTCTTAATAAAATAAAATCTATAAAAATAATAAGTTTTTTTTTTTTAAAAAAACTGCCTAAATTGTGCTAATTGATTTACATGCATTGTTATTAATAATAATAAAATTTTTTATTGATTAGTATAATATATGAAATAATATATTATATATAAATAATATAAATAATAAAATATAATAAATAAATAAAAAAATTATATATAATAATATAAAATTAAATCACAAATATCATTAATAATTAAATGTATAAAAGCTAATACTATAAAAAATATAATGATGTAAATATATAAGTGTATTTTTAAAAATATAAGTGTATATACAGAAATTATTAATGTATATTGTAAAATCCATATAATGTATATTAAAAATATTAATAATATTCAAATGAAATGTTCTCATTTAAAGAATTTACAAATGAATTAAAATGAGTACATTTTTAATCCGCTATATTACGTTAACTAACTATATTTTAAACATAATAATAATTAATGTGAAAGATTAAAAGTAATTAATTTTGCACAATAATTACCAAATGAATTACGTGACTTTTGTTGATCGATATTTTAATAGAAAATACATGACAATATAAAAACGCAATACGTAAAATATAATTTTATTATATATGCTACTAATAATAAAAATTTTTTTAAACATAATAAATATATTATTCTATCAAAATTAATTATTTAACATTTTATTATATTTACAATGCTTTATTATTTTATATCGATATATATACCGTATGATTCTTAATTTAACGATACTATCAGTAAAAACTTCTTTAAATAAAAATATTTAAAAATTTAGATAATTTCTAAATTTATAAATAAACATGAATAACAAATAAAGTATAAAAATAATAAATAATTATTATGTAAAATAATAAATAATAAATAATAAATAATAAAATAATATATAAAAATAATAAATAATAAGCTATGAACAATAATATTACTTGATTATATATTTCTTTAACGGTAAAATATTATAGTTGTCACATAACACAAAATTCTAGTCATAAGAATGTAGAAATAAAAAAGTTTACACAATAACAGGAAAGCAAACTATTATTCTGAAATACTAAACAATATTCATCCATTTTATGTAGTTTTATTACAATAAAATAATTTGAAATAATATCAGTTATATCCAAAATGTTTATCTACACACATAAAACGCACATTTATGGCTTTTTCAAATTATGATAATAGACATTTAAAATAAAATTGCGTCACCAGTGATAACTAGGTCACTATATAACATAGTATATTGTTTTTTTTATAAAAGGCTGTTCACTTTTATTTGAATTCAATAGTTAAGTATAGTATATTTACTAAAATGCAAATAATTATTCAAATTCATTATAAAATACATATATATATCTTTACTTTGAACTAGTCAGTCTTAATCGATCTCTTGTTTAATAATGAGATTATTACTATTAAATATGTTTCTGTTTTTCGCAGCAGCGAATGGAAGCGTAGTAAGTTACAAATCATTCAGAATTTGAAATATAATTATAAAAAAACTTTATTATCTATGGAATTAATAATTAACAACAATAATTTATATTTATTCAAGAATTCACATGTATCTGATGCAGATCTGAGAACTATTGCCGGTGATTTATTAAGAAAAACAATCACCTCAGTCAATCATGTGAATAATATTCACCTGCTTATGATATCAATAAAGAACCGTATAGACAAAATGAAGACTACATATGACTTTCAAATACCAAATCATCCACAAATAATTAAACTAGAAGTATGTATTAAGTGCGCAATATTTTCATTATATATATATATATATATATATATTATGCATTAGCGTAAAATTATTTTTCATGCTGCTTTTACATGATAATATCTTTTCATATGCGGAAAATTATTTATTTTCAGGGCCTTTTGAACAATTACAAAGTACAAAACAATACCATTGCTTGTCGAAAACTCAAAAAGGATAATATGTCGGCTCTGACACAAGAATTAAGAAAACTATTAACACGAAAAGTTAACGGACAGATAGAAAAATATAGTGTAACTCTATCTAGTATACATAAGGTACATAACTGTTTTTAATGCAGTAAATATTTTAACTCTTAATTATACCAACAAATTACATTTTTAGACTCTCCAAAATATTTTTAATAAGATACAAGGAAAAAACTTGAATAAAGAAATAAATTTTTGTAATAATAATCCACATCATTGTAGACTTATCATTCAATATTCAAGCGATATCAGTAATGGCGAAGAAATTATAAATTCTATGAATTATATTTTAAATAATCTAATAGAATTAACCTTACAAGGAATGATAAATCCAACCTTATCTACCCAAATTTATAATTTAATTTATAAGCCCGTAATGTATTGTATAAATAAAATCAAAACATAAAATATATAAAATGCACTAATTCTTCTCAAAATCATCAAACATGTCAATAAAAACTAATATTAATAAATTGATATAATAATACATTCGACTATTTATATATAAATAATTATATAATGAAATTATCATGAAAATTCTGATTTAAAACATATTTTTAAAAATCGTTCAAACAATTATCACAAATTATGTAATAATATAGAAAATTTCAATAAGGAAGCATATTATAAAACAAAATTTTATATTCTAGATATTTTACATTAAAAACCCGTATCGTACGCGTTGAAAACACTGTGAAATAACAGATAGCTAAGATGAAACAATGTTATAAATAATTTTATAGTAGTGAAATAATAAATATAAAAAAAAATATCCGAATATAATCCAAAAATAAAATATTTATATAAATTAACACATACTTTGAATCATTATAAATGTATATTTCACAATAATATATTAAGAATTAACTTAATCTATTTTTTTTAATTTAGCATTATTAAGTAATGTAAGAAATGAAATTAATTCAAATATTATTTATTATAATTTATAATGAAAAATTATTTATTTATAATATTTATTATGTTATTAATTAGCAATGAATAATTAAAAATAAAAGTATATGTTGCACTAAACCTAATTATTACTATCAGTCTCAAGCCCAATTGTTTTTCATATGAATTTCAAGCATAATTGGATAAAAAAATGCCTTTTATTGAAAACTAATTAATAATTGTCTTTACGAAGTTCAATATGATTGTGTATATTGAAAGAAAATAGTTTGTACGTAATTTAAGTGAAAATAAAAAAGTGAAAAATTATATAATATACAGACTTGTATATATCTTAACTTATAATACATAAATTTGTTTAATGATTTACTTCATAATTCACTAATTTAATGATATATTAATGATAATATAAATACTCATTGTATAATAATTATTGAATATTTATAAATATTTATTTCTTTAGCTCATATTTATTTAGCTCATTATTTATATAATAATCTATAATAATTTTATATTGTAATATTTAATGATGTATGCACAACATTTGTCAATAATATTGATGCCTCTAATTGTTATTGATATTTTTTATTTGATAAGCTTTATAAAATAAAATTTGTATATTTATAATTTTATAGATGATGTAAGTTCTTAAAATAATTGTATTATCTAGTATATTGGTATGATAAACGAAATTTTTCTATTTAATTATTACAAATTGGTTGATTATTTATTAGATCACTATATTCAGCCATTTCTTATATTGTAAATGCAGTTTGTGTAGTAGCACTTCCTGAAACTTTTGAAAAAATATTAGTTTTTTTACTATTTACGATTTATTTAATACAATAAGCTTAACGATAAATATTTGACTATTACAATAATTTCATTCCTTATAGAAAAATACAATAGGATAAATATGTTATTATATATTCAATGAAGGATACATAATAGTGAGACGACATAGAAATTAAATTAAGAATACAAATCTTAAAGATAAGGAAGATTGTATTATTACTTTGTTCATGAAAATACATATTTTGTAATTACATCAACAACATCGATTACGGATCCTCTTTTTTGCCCAAAAGTGCAGAATATTACAAATGTATCGATATATTCTTCTAATCTATTTTATAATTAATTTTATTTAATAATTTTACCACTAAATGATTAATAACTATTTTGTTATTCCATTAAATTTTACAGAAATAAAGGGAAATAAACCAATGCAAAAGATTGTGCTTCTTCGACTGTCGTCATTACTGATTTATCATCGATTATTATCGGTGTCATTAATTGTTTGCCCTAGGAAATGAAAGTTTTTCGAGGAGAATTAATGTCAGCGAGAATCTTCGAAATAATGACCCACTGCTTTTATTTTCAATGGCAACCATGAAACGTAGAAGATCTTCCTGGGCTTATAACCGAGCAAATGAGCACAATAGAAAATTTTATAGAAGAAAAGAGATGTCTAGTTGTTGCTCTTTATCACTCTTTGCTGTCGATGTATGGATTCAGATCGAGAAAATCTCGTGACGAAAGAAGCGAGACTGAAAAATAATCAGACACGAGATTAATGCAGAAGGGAATATTATCTTAATATAAGGGAATGCAGAAGGGAATGCCACGGCACATATTATCTTCTGTAGGAATAATGATTTTTTGAGTCGAAAATATTATTGTAGCTGTACATTAAATGTTTTTATTATACCTGGATTTAATTTATCTTGTATTAAAGATAATATTTCATTTATATTATTACTAATATAACAAATATTTTTGATGAAAGTGACGTGTATCACTGAATAAATAATGACAAATTTAATCTACTATATTATACTTATAAATAAACAGTCTGGTGTTTTACTGTATTGGATAAATAGATAAAGCATTTTCCTATATTAAATTGAAACGATGAGTAATCAAATAATCAGCACGTATTAATTTATAAAAATTCTCTATTGGCTTTTATTCTAAATTGTTTCTTGAGATATTTTTTACATCAAGGAATTTACTCCCTTCAAACTCATTATTATCTAATTTTCCATACAGATTATTTAATTATTTTAATAAAATTAACTCTCTGTAAATTAGTCTTATATTTAAGGATCTTACAAAGCTACTAACTATACATCCGAGCTAACATTTAAATAACATTTATTATAATAATAACGAAATATAAATAAAATCACGTTTGATATAATTTCGTTGGCGTTAAAACAAACAAACATTATACTAATTTTGTGCCATTATTCACTAAGGCAAGACATTTAATTTAACCTATTAATTGAGTAAAAAAAATTACTTATATTAACATAATCTTTTTAATACTCATCTTGCTTAAGTTGTAAACATAAATATTATTATATTATTATGTTCTGGCATTTATATTTATTTTATATTTATTGAAATGAGAACTGAGCAAAGCTAAGATAGTAAAAGTATTTTGAAGTTCTCGTTCACTTGAATTCTCAAGATTCCATTCTTTATTACATTCTTTTTACTATTCCATTTTCGCATTTAATACATTCTTTTAATTGGTTGCTCTTTTAATTCTACAATACGTCTAATATTCATGTTAATTCAATAATTTTTATGTAAAAATCATATTGTTATATCATGATTATTAAATCGTTGTTAGACATTGTAAGACTGTATGTGTTCACAGATAAAGTGGTACTGTTAGTCGGAAGAAAAAAACACAGAGGTCACTAGGTGTCAATGCCTGTGCCTGGTGTTAAAAAAAGGCGGTAAAGTATTTTAATACAGTTGTATATTTAATATTGTTTTTAACTATTATACACCATCAACATATGTTAATGTTCAGAATCTTATTTTTATTTCTGTAACAGTTTATTTCTGAATGGTATTAGTACGTTTCTTTCGTTTTTTTCGCATATTGAAATAGAAATAAAATAATAATTGTGCATCGTAATAACATTGCTATTGTATATATAATTGCAAAATCAATTGCAATTATATTTAATGTGCTGCGTTTGATTGAATTTTTGTTCCACACACGAATATATGCACAATATTGAAATTATTATTATTATATATATATATATATATATTTGTATATGATTGGTAGTCGGACACGGTAACAGTTTTATAAATACTTATATAAGTTTATATTTACTAAGTTAGACATATATTTACTATTTTGTTTTTATACCATTTATAAATAGTTCTTTTATTTATTTTGACTATGTAAAAACGTACTACAATTACAACACTAGGCGTATTAATAAGATATTAGTCATATTGGATAACTAAAACCTGGTTCATTATAAAGAAGATATGCTCATAATGTTTATCAACAATATTTATACTACGTATGATTCGTGAATTTTTTTTGTAAAGTACCCGAATTAATTTAGTTTACTCATTACTTAATTAAAATTTTGTATGGTATCTAATTGTTAGAATTATTTTTGTGAATATAAATACGATATACATCGTATAAGCTCCGCATTATTTCATTAGTCTGCAATCAAAGAGAAGGGTTAATTACTTTAGTTGTGAACTTTTACAATTTTAATAATATTAAATTGATTATATTCACAATGCAAATTCCTCTAATAATTTCACTCATGTGTGTAACAATATTAACAAATGCAGTAAGTAACAAATTAATTTAAAATAATAAAATATAAGAAAATTCATTTCTATACGTTTAGATATAAATCTTTGTATGTACGCGCGCGCGCGTGTGTGTGTGTGTCTGCATGTAAATAGCAAGAAAAGTTAATACTAAGAGAAATAACAATATATTAGCCGAAAAAAGAAAACAATTTTAATTTTTTTAAATAACAAGATCATGATTTTTATAGTTATGTTTCTCAATACCAATCAAAATATAAATTAATTTGAATTATTTTAACTTTATAAAAATGCAAGCCTAAAATAATGTTAAATAAATAATTGACTATAAAATTCGTAAATAATAGAAAATACGCATAAATTAAATATTTACAATACCTTCAAAGATAGTTTTTAAATAAGATATAAAATGTCTATGATAGTTATATTTATATTATTCAAATTTAACATACAAACATTTTACTTACTATAATATCAAAATTAAAACATGCAGAATAAATAAACTTTTCCATGCGTAAATAATCATTATTCGCATCTGAATAGTACAAATATGAAATACGTACGTACGCAACTAAAAGAATAAAATCGTAAACATGGTTAAGGCTCACAATTGATTTAAAATACTTAAAATGTTCTGATCTACCATGAAATTATGAAAATAATAATACATATGCGCAGTTATTTTTGAGACATTAAAAGTTGTCGTAAATAGCATTTAACAATCTACTCTTTATACACTTTACATAAACCTGATATAAATGAGTATAATAATAAATGTGAAACACATGATAATATATTATTCAAATAATTAAATTAAAAACCATATACACTGACTAAATACAAATAAAAATGACGGCATATTGTTAAAAATTGATAAATTTTTACAAATATTTAATATATATATATATATATATATATATACATATAACCTAAATTTAAGAAAACAATATTTATTCGTATATTAAAATATGATCTAAATTCTTTAATTAGATAAACGTTGATATTACTCTTTTCAGAATCCAGTACCAAATACAGATTTACGTCAAGTTGCATCTGATCTATTAAGCCGTGCAAACATTTTAAAAGATAACGCAAACAAAATTCTTACAGGATTGGATAATCTGCAAGTAACATTCGAGCAGAAAACAGATGTATTAAACTTTGGAATACTACAGAATCCCAAAATAACTGAATTAGTAGTAAGAGAAAATTTATATATTTTTGTTTTTTAGTCGAATAATCTTAATCTTTTATATCCATATGCGTATACACTTAAAAAAAATTTCTTTTATAAACCATCTCCACAATCTATACTTTTACATTTTGCTTTTAATTCAATTTGAAGGACGTTTTAAAACGACATCAATTCAGCAAAGGTGTTCCAGCTTGCACACAACTTAAAGATGAAAAAATTAACACTGTCATAGAAGAATTAAAAGCCCTGTTGATAAAGAAGATAACTGAACAATTAAATATTGATAAATTAACGTTAAATTCTATAATTCAGGTAGATGATTATTTCTTTATAAAATTTATTAACTTTAAAAAATATCAATAAGTTTGTATAATAGTTAAAAATTTTCAGGCACTTCAAGCAATTTCTGAAAATATACAAGGATCCAATGTAGATGCAGAAATCAAATTTTGCGAAAGTGATATGCAAAAATGTAGACTTACAAATGAATATCCAGGAGAAGTAGATCATAGTCAAAAGGCTATGGAGTTTATAAACGCTTCATCGCAAACATTATTAGATGTAATATTGAAAACGGAAGTGTATCCAATATTACCTAGTAAAGTTACTACTGAAATTTATGAACCAGTTATGGTATGCATTAATGGTTTATAAGTTTTCCATAAATAGATTTTGGAATTAAATTTATATTTAATTGTAGCAATTTATTAATATTCAGTTAAATGTATTATTCATATATTTTAATTTATAAAATAATAACATTATATTTTGATGAAAATTACATTAAATGTTACGAGATTACATGGAAAAAATTTTGTCTTATGATACAATACATCCATTATTACGCATCGACATTTTAACAAATTATAATGAGATTATAGTTTTTTAATTTTTTTATAAATGTTGTTGTTAATTCATTTTACGTTATGGAAAATAGTTGACCATAATAATGAAAGAATAGTGACTTGACATCTAATCTTATCTTACTTCTATCTTCATAATTTTGTCAATACCAAATAATAAAATAAATACTCTGAACTAAAAAATAATAGTCGTCATTCATAATTATTTTGTATCATTTGCAGTTTCATTAATACTTCAACATTCTCATTATCTTAAATATACTCCTATGGCAATCGATGCATATAACTACATCAAATTACTAATACTCCAGTCAATTACAATAGCACAGCCTATACAAATTAGGCTTCCTACATTTATATACAGATACTCTATAGTAACTTATATTAAAAGTATCACAGTTTTATAAAAATCAATAATCCATGGTTTGAAATTGAAACAAAAGTCTTAGCTTTCATCAATGCACACTTTCAATTAAATCCCAATTTGTAACTATTTTAATATTTTATATACAAATATTTATTACTTTCAATCATATCAGATTAAAAAACAAATATGAAAATAATAGATTTATAGACTTCAATATCGTAACTTAGTTAACGGTGAGATCTGTCTGGAAAATACTCCATCAATAACTTATAAATCAATAATACAAATAAGTAACTTTTGTATTGTTAAAAAAATATTTATAAAAGTTTTAAATAAATTATACTAAAATAAATACAGTATAGAGGATTTAATTTTCCAGAATACTCTTTAACAGCATCGTTTATATGTTTATTACCAGTCAATATATTGTTTTAGGTTTAAACATAATTGTAGATGCCATTTATACTAAATTGCGCATAGATAATATAAAAAATTCTATAATGAATTTGTATAATAAAAATATAATATAATTCTATAAATATAATTATAATTAAAAAATATAATAAAAATTACATAACATATAATATATGTATCTATAATTATTACATTATTATATTACTTATAAAAAATATTAAATAAAGTGATCAACTAAAAGATTATTTTTAATTTTACCTAAATTTATAAAATTAATTATTATGAACTAACTTATAAAATCCTAACTTATATAAACAACAATGACTAAATACTAATAAAAAAATAACATGTAAATAAAAAATATACGGAATATTAAAAATACCATATTCATTAGGAAACACATAGTATATAAATATTGTTATTATGCTTTTTACTTGAATATCTAGTTCCAAGATTTATTAACATTTATTTTACACTATTGCATTAATTTCATATTCATTATAATCTTAAGTAAAACGACATTATACAATAATGTTCTGGCACAAAAATATCTGAATAGAATTTTATAATTATATATTTTGTAATACAATATCAAATTCTCTTTTTATGCCATAATCAAAAGAATATAGGAACAAAAACTCGCTTTCCTAATATTGACAAATAAAACAAAACACTTCGACAATTAAACATTTACCATATTTCCATTCCAAACTTGAAGAGATAAACATAAGAAGCGGCTTTAAATAAAACGTAAAAGATAATATTAATGTAGTTATATTACTCTTGCTATAAAAAATACAAATTAATAACAATATCGAATGAAGACATGGATTTTTAAGAAATAAACCAATAAATATTATTCTAAATATTAGCTTTTAAAGGCGTTAACTATTATTTCGAGAAATATATATCTAAATTACAATACAGTCTGAATTATTTCTGGACAATTTTTAATAATTATATTGAAATCGAAGTTTTCATATAAAATTTGATATAATGTAGTATTACTAATAATGAATTTCTAGATTAATCATTTTACTAATTCACAATTTTAAATCTTTAATCATCCACATAAAATTATTGACGATGAGTTATTTACTGTAAATAATTATTTATTCTTTATATAAAATATTATAAATTAAGATTTTACTGCTCTTTTCATTTATTAATTTATAAAATAAAGAATACTTTTTTAAATAAACCGAATAATCAATCGTATTAGTTTAAATAACTACTGAGACTTGAAATACCCAACGATTCTTCAAATATATTAAATAAATTTTTGCTTTATTTACTCAGAAAAATTAACTAAATAAATAAGCTAACTTGTCGTTATATATAATAATTTGTTATAGACATATAATGTGTCATGTCTCTGTTTATATTTGATAATTAAACAATTATGTACTGTTTAAATGACGTGCTTTTATATAAAAATAAAATAAAATTTTATTTCTCAAGAATAAAAACATTTACAACAGTATTATGTAATGATAAATGTCTATATTAACTTTCGGAGGCATTAATTTACTATCAACATTCGTGAAATTTATTACATTGCATTTTATTTATCTTAGTAATTCTTTTTGCGATAATTTTATGAAAATACTAATAAATATAAAAATTAATTTGACGAATGATAAAAGTGATATAATTTTGTTTTATTATTTTCAATTCAAATAGTGTAACATATAGCATGTTAAAATAAGATATAATATTAGTACCTAGTTACAACAAATACATTTCCTAAAAATGAGGTAGTAGATATAAATTTATAATTACTTGTTCGGAATCCGGCTCGAATAAATAAAGATTCGGGCGCGGACCCGAATGTGTGAATTCTCCCCACGAATGTGTGTGGGAGAAACAGATAGTGGAAGGGTCGAGATAGCAGGGTAAAAAGAGTCGTAGACAAAATAGGCGATTAACACTTGAATTTATTGAACAAAAAA
>JAPYYT010002452.1:0-17900 GCA_030522565.1 Ceratosolen corneri | reverse complement strand
TTGAAGGCCCTCGTGTATATTACAGAATAATAACGCCACTTGTATAGTTACTTAGCTAATGCCGCATTACGCCTCGATGATCGGCGCGAAGCTTCAAATGTCTTCGAATTTTGGCGGCGCCGCTCTTGCGGCTTAGTGGGGTCACTGACCGTCTCGGTGACGCTGATGTGCGATTCGTTACGGCGCAGCTCATGCGGCCCCGTGACCTGTTGACCGGCTCGAAGTGTTGAAAGGTGATTCGATTCGGCGGCTATTCAGCACCACAAGACAGGCAGCCTCCAACTCCAAAATGTCATGGTGTCGGTGGCGAAGGTATCCTCTATCCAGCTCGAAGCACAGAATGCTTTCGAGTAAGTTGAACACTGTGTTAATTGTCACCTAAGTTGAAAAGATGACTTGCTGCGGCGATCAAACGCGAGTCGACCACCGCAGCCACGTTGAGCTGGCGGAAAGACTCTCGGAAAGCTTCGATAAGATCGATGAGTCTTGTCCAAGAGTCAGAGACTTCAAGAGCGAGCACTGACTGCCCGTGCAGTCTGTTTTTGTTAGTGTCACCCCGCCTTCCTGGGGGTGTATCCAACCACACATTTTCTTGGGAATATAAAAATATAAAGCTCTGTTTCTGTCAGTATCTTTCGATGATTGGTGTACCGATAGAAGGAGAAGGGGCCCGAAGTAGGGCCTGGTGCGAAGAGAGTCACTTTATAGTTTATAAAATAATAAATAAAGTATAAATCTTGCTGGATAAGTTGCGAGCAGGCGTGAGAGAAACCAAAAAACCAGGGGCGGGGGGGGGGGGTAGTCCGCGCTCTTGTTGATTTTAGAACGTTTAGTGAGTTTGTTTTTAACATTTGTTTGTAATAAAGCCTCGTGGCAAAAAATGCAGACACTCGAAGACTCTCGTCCTCGGCACAAGTCGTAAACATCGATCGGAAAGTGAGCGTAAGACGACACTCGGGAATTATCATAGAAGGCGAAGGTTCTTGGCGAACATCTGGCAATCATAAATGTGTTGAAGCTTTCTCACAATTTCCAAAAAGAATTTGAATGATTTTAAGAGAGGCGCGTAAATCTCACGAAATGTCGAGCAGTATCGGACAGTGTGTCATGGGTATTATTTGCATTCGAGGCATTGCATTTGAGTTCGTTGATCTAGTTTCGCGAAGGGCGGGCGGCTTCGATCAGATCTCTGTATTGCTCGAGTATAGAACGAGACAGCAGATAAATCCACACTCGGCGTTATACTTTTTTGCTGAGTTGGAATGAATCGCATGAGAGATGCCGCGATGCCATATCTAGCGGCAAAGACGCAAATAAAAGTCGTTCTTTGATGTTTTTTAAAGGTTCGCGTTAAAATCATCTGACTGCGATGTATTTGAAAAGGGTCGACTTGGTCGAAAGTAATTATTCCTTTCGTTTGATGTAGTGGAAATCTTAAGGCGAGTCTTCGAGAATATGGATGGAGAAGATGTGCTTGTCTAAAGTACGGAATAAGGCTTTGACAGTGAAAACGGAAGTGATCGTGAAAAGTAGATAATACGTGCGTAGCGCACACTTATTGATTTCGAATAAGCAGGAAATAATTTAATATTTTATGCTAATGCATAGTTGTCACAATCTACTTTACATAAGCCGTATGCAATAATCAAGGATTTGCCAATATTGATTTTTGCAATTCTAAGCGAAAAAATATCAAGTGGCCTAGAAACTACGTTACTTCAATTACAAATTCACGCGATTACAAATTGATTTGACTTGAATTATTTTTATACATCAATTATCCATGCCTATTAGTGTGTTGTATAACAAAATTATTTACTAATGATTTATATTTTGTACTTATGTCACTTGTGCACATTCTTGAAAAAGTAGTAGGAATATCGTGTTGCAAGCATCAAATGAGCGCGGATAATGTTGAAAATATCTTATCATAATTGGATGAAAAGAAATTTTCTTATCTTTTTGGATTTATTAATTTTGGAATAATCGACGTATTTGGTGACTTTCGTGGAATTTATTTATTAAATAGCACATACTTAATTAAAAATGTGATTTGCGGCTTCACATAATTTAATATTGGCATTTGGCATATATTATCTATTGTGGTCAGTTACAGTAAATGAATGCAAATTGTATTTTGACTTTTCTATAAATACACTCGGATACGAAAAAGGGTCGACGATCTTGAATGCTGCTAATTATAATTATACTAAAAATAAATGTATATTTTAAATTTATATAATTTTTTTCATTGCAAAGTTATTTTCAAAAGACTTGAAAATTCAACTCCATTAAATACTTTATTGTTTTTTATTATATTTTCTCTTATATTAGTTTAAGAAGGGAACTCCTATTCGTCATTCGTGCACTTTTTTCCTCATGCCATCGCAACGAGTTCGTTGAAGCAAAGTGCTCCTTACTGGATAAGATCTTGCTAATGATGCAATTACAAGAAGCTATCAGAGACGAAAAAATACAATAAAGATTTAACTATTAGTCGAAATTCAATAAATTCATGGCATTGTACAATAATTCGCATAAATTCAGGACTTTTCAATGTAACGTTGCGTAAAAATAAACTTTACATTACTAATTAAACAGCTCTCTGTGTAAATATAATTTTTTGCAAAAATAATTTCTTTATTTAATTGTTAATCAATTAAGTCTATGTTCGGCAAATATTTGATTTTAATTTACAATTGAATTTGAAGATTACGGCCGCCGATACACTTTAAGTGTCACCAATTAATCTGTTTTATATTATTAGAAAAGTTCTTTACACTGTATGGTTAACTTTAATTAGATGAATAAAAGATCTTATAATGGTTTGCGAGACATAAAAAATAATACAGATAAATAACGGTAATATCAAGGTGTAAAGTAATAATAGTGGGCTTTAGTTTCCATCGAATCTTATTATCGCGTTAGATTTTATATAATCATAGACAAATTAATCTTATTACTAACGAACAGAGGCAATTATTCGTTAAAGTCAAATGCACGTTATTATCTAAATTCAATCTAAAAATAGTGCATACAAATACCACATATTGACTTTGTCTTCTGATTTCCCATTAGGATTAGAAAAGCGTTGCATGTTCAATTTGAATACAAATCATTCATGTTAACGTGAACTGTTATTATATTAAAATCAATATCAATCAATATAATCGCTTTCTCCTGGCCTTAATAATAGTTTTTTTTTCTTTTGTTTTCTTTTAATATTTTATTTATCGAAGTGCAAATCAACAAACTTCTTTACAGCTCCCATGAGATTCGCATAAGATCGTGGATAGAATATGATAAGTAATTCCGCTTAAATTTATAAAGTACAATTAATGCAATTCGAAACTGTATAAATTCGTTAGGTTGGCAGTAATAGTTGATTTATAAAAAATTTCTGCACGGGTTCTGTGAACAAAGGTGCGTCGATTGTTATGTGCTTTAATAGTGTTAATCCCCGTGATAATCTACGATGGGCAAAAAATATTTAAACGCAAGTTGCTTAAGAAATACAGAACTGCTTCATTAATTTAAATTTCTCCTTCTAGAATTAAATTTACTTTAATAAGTTTCATTATACACTACATTAAAATTTAAAATACAAGCGTAAAAGACCATTTGATAAGGGTCATAATTACATATATATATATTCAATTTAGGGCAATATTAAAGCCTAATTATCTATAAATTATTTACTGTATTATACGCATTATGGTATATTCATCTGTAAAAGAATCTTCATCGCTCTATGATTATGGATATAATTAGATCGTAAAGCAGATAAATTTCAGAATTTATTAAAAAAAAAAAGAGAAAAAAAAAAGAAATAACCGATTTCATATAACTGATATTGTAAATTGTAATTCAAGTGTACGCCAGTTTCGAAGCATTCAGGCAATATGTAAAATAATTTTCAAGGCAAATGAAGTGCTTGTTTATTCAATGATCAACGAATTCGTAGTTAGCATTTAAATGGTTTTGACGTCCATTTGTTAGTGCACATTTAGCTATTTGAATTCTCATTATAATCGTAGTCCTCTGTCAAAGAAATGACGTCATCTCTATGTGAAAGAAGAAAGGTAACCGTGACAAAAGGCTTTTCTAGGACAGGAAATTGTCTGCTTACGGTTCACATACATTACTTTGCCATGCATGGTGAATTTTATTTATGACAAAGTGGTATTGTGCAACGGATTTGGCTAAAATGACGATAATTGCTGCACATTTTTGAACTTCCGGGACGATGTGCTTTTAGTGTTAAATAGGTTTGGTATACGGTATAGCTTTAATTATTTATTTTCTTTATCTACGCACAAGGTTATGTAACATCATATAAATAGTGTAGTTATAAGTAGCGTTACACATTTTCTTTACACAACAATAATAAGGACGACACACTTGAATATTATATCAAGATGATGGCATTCACTACTACTGCTCCTCATTAAATTCACATTTCTGTTGACATATTCGATGTAATTTCATTTCGTATTAAGAGAGAGAGCTCGTCGCAGAAGGCTTGTTAACATTTGGTTGCAAAGATATTTGTAAAAATTATATCTATTACAATATTGACATTATTGTTGGAATTAGCAGGCGAGATAGCTCAATACTTATGAAATTTAATAACAACTTGCAGGACTCGTTGCATCTGATTCTGTAACTATGAGGATCGTAACTGAATATTAAGAAATGCTCTCGGCAATAAAAATGTAATTCAGTAAATTGTTCTCTATTTGATGTAGACGATGAACCGTTAATGTTCGTCACCGTAAAACATTTAATTTAAAAAACAATTAATGAATTAATTAACAACGCTAAAAATAATATTTAAATGATAGTGATTTTACACGCAAGCGTAAAATGAATATCAAATGGTAATTGACTAAATACACTAAGAATACGATTTTGTAGATTTTAAGAAGTTTTTCGCGACAGAACAATTGTGTGGGAATAAAGTGAATTATTTTACTAGTCTCACTAGACATCTAGAAAATATGCTGTGAAGTAGCATTTACATTACTCAACGATGTGCATAACAAGTTAATCATTATGTTCAGCGAGTTCGTTACAAGATTTCGTAATTACTTAACACCGCATTAAATTAAATGTGTATAATATTTTGTCTTGTGCGCTTCAGTGACGTGACTCGAACGTGAAAATGAAAAAACTTATCTTTCCAAGACTCGTGTTTGAACAGGTTTGAACACAGCAAAAAGTGGCAAAAAATGTAAGATCCAAAAATCCGCAAAATTTCCATGTGAAATTATTGATGGGTCCACTGAAACTAACTAATGAAATTAAAACAAAGAGCTGCCAATAGATCATTGAACACTTTTAGAAATTTTCTTTCAATGTTTTGAAGATAAATGAATACATACACTTACACCTCAAGCTTCTTGCCGCTCATTGTGAAAATATTCATGAGCATCTGCAGAGAAACCCTGGGTAAATATATCCAGAAAGACATTTTAACAAGTTTTGTCAAGATTGGATAGATTGAATAACACGAATAAAACGATATTATTCATAGAAATAATAAGCGTTTAAAAAATTCAGTGTCTCAAACAATTTTTAAATAATAATAATAATTCGGCCAAAACGACGCGACAAAATTCTTTAAACTTATTTATTTCAAATCTCGCTCGGTATTCTTCTTGATAAAGTAAACGGTATTAACAATACAATTACAATTGTACAATACTCTAAGCAAGCTCTGCTTATCGATATCGATTGGTAAGAAAATTAAGCTGTAGACTTTTTATTACGAATCGATTATCTGAGCGTAACTTTATATTCGAGCGCTTAAGAAAGTGCTCGAGCTCGGCACTTCAACGTCGTCCATTCAAATACCAAATCGCCGAATCACATATCCAAAGTAACAAATAACAAACCAAACACTATCGCTGTAAAACGAGCACAAAGGAAAATATCTATGAGAGCGTGGCCGTAGACTCGAAAGAAATAAAAAGTTTAAATTTATGCAAGCAGCTGTAGTCGGGCGACTTTCCATTTGGGTTATGCATCTGGGAAAAGGCTTGGGGCATCCTAACTTTTAACCTAGACAAGGCGACACGTCAATAACAATACGCCACACTTATGATCTTGCCATTGTAAGCATACCGCAGCCATTGCTTTCAGGTATTTCTTCTTCGAATTCTAGCGTCACTTTATCGTCAATTTAAAATTTTCATACAACCGCGATGAAGCCACGACGAACGAACGTTTATCGCTGCAATTAATCTGATTTCTTAGAGGCCGCATAATATTCTTGGTCGAAACACGTGGCGAGACAAGATTTTTTTCTTTTTTGCCGCCCAAGAACTGCAAAACCTAACTTTTAAGTGCGTTTCAATATTATTTGCCCTACTATTCTCTTAAATGACACTCGATATTGTTAGCGTCGCAAAATCAATTGATGCCACTACTCGAAAGGGACTTTAATCCGCACTAAAAATTAATTGGTCTTTAATACCAGTCTCATCTGCACATCCAGAGTTCGTGTTTAAATAGCAATTAAGGAGAATATTGAGTCTTCACAAACAGGTATAAAATATAACCGGCAGTATTACAGCAGCTTTATCTAAATGTTAAGATACTTTTTTTTATTTATTTACTTATATTTTCAAATATTTTTTACGGTCTACTTTGTAATACGTTCTTAGCTCAATTACCGTAATAATCATTAAAACGCTAACAAGGAGATAGAGACATTAAACGATACAAACGCGATTTGTGCACACGTGAAAATTAGGGCACGGAAATTTATGTCGTAGGTCGCTATAGCGAAAGAGAGAATTGACAAATTTTTAAGTATTTACTTCTATTCCATTAGGCATTTTATCAATTATTAACATTAATTTAAATCTCTTATTCGCTTATTGTATTTGCCAGAAATTGTTGGTCTGGAAAAGTCATGTGACTATACTATTTACTCTTACGTATATGTATAAATATTAGTATTATTCTTAATTGAATGTATTATAAAATCAAACACTTTGAAATAAGAGAATTTGAGAGAGAGAGAGAGAGAGAGAGAGAGAGAGAATATTATTATTAATTTTTGTTAAAAATAAAAAGTTAATTGAAAAATGGCATATACAAATAAGTATCGTAAATCAAAATTTTATAGTTTGATATTATAAAGCGATGGTTGAGTTTTAAGATTTAAAAATAAAATTTTTTATGCAAGAACTTTTCTCCAATACTTTGATGCTTGACAAAAGAATGAGAAAAAAAAAGTACAATTTTAATCAGCTACTGAAGCAATTCCATTTTACATATATATATATATATATATATATATGTATATATATAATTAGAATTTCTTATTTTTGTTTTAAGCTTTTGTTTGCGTTATACAAAACATCGTTGGCCCTATACATTTGGTAAACATTTTTGAATAACTCACAACAATTATTCAATGCCCTTTCAATTTTTTTAAGCGCTATTTTAAATATGTCAATTTGAATTTTAGCGAATTCCATTTCCAGTCTTGCTTTTGATTATCAAATGTATGAAGGACATTTTTATTCCACTTTTATCAGATGCAACTTTGACGAAAAATGTATCATCATCGGTCACTTTTTCTGTAAATATGCGCTCAATCTTCTTTTCAATAAGCCAAAATTAACTTTCACATTTGTCTGGGTACACCTTGCCATTGTACTAGCGTAGTGCAAGCAACGAAAATCGCACACCCACCAGCGAGACGAAAAAAGACGAAAGAGGAAGAGGGATAGCAAGCGTAAGAGCGTAAGAGAGCGTTAGAGAGCGTAAGAGCGAGAGAGCGTAAGAGCGTAAGAGAGAGCGTAAGAGCGAGAGAGCGTAAGAGCGTAAGAGCGTAAGAGAGAGCGAGAGAGAGAGAGAGAGAGGGAGAGAAGTAAAAGTCTCGGTGGCTCGTGGCGGTCGTCTCGTCGTCGCCAGCGTCACGGACGGAGCGGAATCACCCGACGCCGGCGTCGACGACGGATCCGAGTGCACGCGCACGGGATTTTTCCCAGTGCGGTCGTCTGGACTAAACTCCTGGCTTCTGGTCGTCCTTACCTCCAGGCTTTTGGAGTTATCTGAAAGTCGGCGAGGTGCATTGCTCGACGCTTATTCATTATTTATTCAAATTATATTTTTAATAACTTGCTTATTGCAAAACTCGAATTCATGGCTTTACGCGGTCATACTGGAAATTCCAGCTTTTATCGAAATGTGAGTTAGAAATCGATTTTACCGCGATTTTACTCCACACGAGGTTGCAGTGTTTTCACTCTGTGAATATTCATGCAAAAACGTCCAGTTTGCTTTCAAACAATAAGCTCAAATCTTTTATTTGAATTTGTTTACTAAAGATTATATTCTTTCATTAGGACTATAATAATTTCTAGCCAATTATCCCGTTTAGATTTATATGGTACTCTCAAGTAAAGGGGTAATGCGCTTATAAATTACATACTTAAATATTATTTTATACTACAAATTATATAAAAAGCTAGAATTTCAATTAATTTTTAGTATAATTTTACTACTCCATTATTTCAATGCTTGGCATTTTATGACAATTATATTGCGTGGTACAGTTAAATTACTTTCTTGTATCGAAGTAGTATCACTATATAATGTTATAACCATTAATCAATCAATTAATCGATCAATTAATTATCAATTAATTATCAATGATCTAATCGTTATCTAATTCTTGCTAGCATTTATTTTCTATTTAAAACGCCAGAGAAAATTATCATCGCTAAACAGGTGAAATTGTAATGTTCGGTCGACAATTTAGGTTTTACGCTCAAAAAATTATTCCCAACAAAAGAACAACAACAACTGAGATTGACTTCACACAGAACGTAACTTTTAAATATTATTGCAATTCAGTTGAAGCACTTTTTTCTATTCGTCACAGTGCGATGAAGCTCTAAACATCGCTTCCAAGCGCAATTAAAGTCATTGCACGTGCAACATCCAACAGAAAATAAAATAGTCAGCTGAGAATTCACGTTCTTGTAAGCTCAATAATTATTTATATAAAATAAAGTAGCCTCTCCTCGTCCGAAAATTCTCGCGGCTTGCGTCACAATTTTGTCAATATCGCTTATTTATAAGAGCAAGTAAACGCTGATAAAATTCAAAGATAATGATGTAGCAATTGCTCCTAATGCGTAGCAATCGCTGCCACATTGACCAGACAATAATCCGCTCCTTTATGTTTATTATACGTAAAAGTGACACTAATTTCCTATCTATGGTACGTGGCGCACACGCAAGCGCGCGCACAGATCTACGTGCACAAATACTTGAGCAGATTATTCGTTGCTGGGGCCGCCAACCAAAACGTTCGATTGCAGGATGCATGTTAAAATTAGTTCCCGTTGCTCTTTTCTCCCTCTATGCATCTAGAGAAATGGATGTGAAATATACGTTTCAGAATGCCAATGACTTATTGGGTCAGATCCATGAATACGTTTTGTTCAAGTAATTCTAGCTCGAATTTTGGAAACAGATAATAATATCTGTGTTTTCCAACTGCAAAAGGCATTTATTTTAAAAACCAATAAGTACGTACAATAGGCAATTGATAGCACGCACAAAGCCAAAGGAATTTGGTTCTCTCGTGCTTTTAATTAAAAAATATTTAATGCGATAGAACAGAAAATCGGAGTTGTATGTCTTTAAAGTAGAACATAATAATATTCAATTGGCGAAAAGTAGAGCCATTTAGGTAAATGGACATGTAATCTAAGCACGCATATGAATTTAAAAAATTATATTTCATTAAATCACTATTTATGATCTTCCATAAATGTTTCATAAAATTAATTATGTTTTTTAAAAACAAATTCTTTGGTTATGTGCTTGTGAACAATGCTCAAGTTTTCGGTTACGCCTACTAGATTGGAAGTTATCTTACAAAACGCTATTTCCGTTATATTTATGGAGATGGTGTTTATTCCTTAAATGTATAATTAGTCACGTATGCAGAAAGACACAAATACAAAGAACTTCCGAAGATTCTTTTATTAGATAGCACATACTTTCTCTACAAAAACATGCAGCCGGTATTATTTAAACAAAAATTTTCACCAATATTCATATTTCATATTTTAGCAAATTTAAAGTATTGAAACTATATTAAGTAATTATATTCAAAGCATTTATGCATAAATATTGAAATATTTAAAAAAGCATATGTGCCTTGATTGCATAAAGAATACATGTCACTATCGATATGGATGTGTTTAATCTATTGAATTTATTACAATGATTAATAATGATTGTTTTTATATTATATCTTCGTTGTTATGTTTATAAATAGCTGACGATATTTTTCACTTAATTTAAATTATGAGCATTAAATGTGACAATAATTTGAAATGCTCTAATTGAGCGATATTAACGTGCTTTTTGAAAAAATGGGCTTACATAACGTTAACCTAAAAATAAAATAAAATGGTTGCAAGTTAAACACGTGAAAAATATTAAGAAATTGCATCATTTTGAGAAACGTGAAAAGTCATAAGAACAAACACGATCAAGTTAGGGTCTTTTACAAGTTCATTAAACTTAGTTGCATAGTAAACGTGCAAAAAATTATTTATATTTTATATATATATAAAATTCATGTCAGCTAATAAGGTTTAATAATATGTCTCTAATATTTATTTATTAGCTTAAAAATAAATTTAAAAATTCTCAATAATAAATTTTTCAAACTATTTTTAAATCCAGCATATACTATTAGGCAAATTAGCCATATATATTAATAATCTTCTTATCAAATGGCAAATATTAATTCATTTTTGTAAATTCCAAAGTTATTTATTCGCATGTATTCATTATTGATTAACTAAATGCTTTTTTTTCTTCAATTTACGTATCGCATTAAGTACAATAATTAACTTCAAAAAATTGAAAATTACCTTTAAAAAATTTTGCATCGTTTATAAATACTATTTATAAAGTGACCAATTTTAACTTTATCGAGTGTATTTGCATTTGCGTGGTGGGTCGGTAATTTTCGGATTTTAAAAGTTTGAAGAATTTCAATTGATTTATAAACCAAATTTTTACTTATCTTTTCATATAATGAATGAATTAATTAAAAATAAATTTCACATAATGAAATTAAATCGTTAAATACAACAACTATTGGCCAATATTTTTTATCTCTTATGCCTCGAATGTATTCATCATACTTATTTATACCTATTAAGTATATTCTAATTCTATTATGAATCAATAATAAGTATCGTTATTATTTTATCATAATTATTACATATATAAAATACAAATTTTATATCGTAAGATTAAGTTGCAATAATATGTTTTGAAAAAGATTTCTCCTACGTTTCATGACACTTATATTTTATATATATATTACTGCACTTTAATTAACACATTTCAGTGGGAAACAAAATATTCAACTAATTATTAATAATGAATGACAATGCAATGGTAAGCCTTATAAAAAAATATCAAATAGCATGTAGTGAACATTTTGAAAGGTAAAACAACGCATCATACATTGTTCAGAGGCTCAAAATTTACTGCTTTAATAAATTAATTTCTAACTGTAAATGTTTCATTTGAAGTTTAATGAGCATTTTCTTATTTAAACTTATCCTGCGTTGGATTGTATTATTTATAATGTAAACCGAAGGATAGGACGATGAAATATAAAACAAATTTTGCAATTAAATATTACATCTCGAATTAAGAGGATTCGAGAGACACGACATGTATTCACTAATTCCCGTCCTTCTTCCAAAATACGCACTATTAAATATAATAAAGCTATATATTTATAGAGGAAATTTATCAAAAAAACGTCGTATTCATATACATCATGCCACATTTTATGCACGTGCATACATATATACGCATGATTAAATTTTTATGCAAAATTTAATTCGAGCTTTTAATATTAATTTACTGCGGGGTAATTTAGACGTTTATGTTACTTGCTCATTGAATGCAAAATAAAAATAAAAAAATACAATTAACAATTAACACATCCGTTTAAATAAATAAAATTACCTAGATGATAAATTTCATATTAAAACACCAATTCGCAATAAAGTCAGGCATATTATAATTGACTGTAAGACAAATCTCACATGAAAGCATAGCATAATTATAATGTAATATTCGCACCTCTTACGTCCTTCAATAGAGAAAAAGTAACGGAAAACTTTGAAGAAAATAGAGACAGGACTCACCAAGAAAGCTCACCCATCTGAAAAAAAGTAGCTAACACGAAATAACATAAAAGTGGCACTCCCCGTGATTCCCATCTCTAGCAATCAACTATTTTTATTCCTCATGGATATCAGAAGAAATTCCCGTCTTCCACAACGCTGCCCAATTATTCTCCGGAACTTGCCAAATACCCCCCCCCCTCCCCAACAACTCCCACCCACGCCCTCTCTCTCTTTCCGTACACACGTGCCTTCCGGGACCAGCTTCCGATCACGGTATTACGATGCCTGAGGCTAACGTTGCCACGTAACTTCCCGAGCGTCAGCGACTTCAAGCTTTCCGTATCATCCGTCCTCCATGCATTCGTATTCACTTGCTCTACTCCCTCCCTCGCCCCTCGTCAGCCACGGAGATCGTCGAACTTCCAAATGACAAGAGAGTATATTGCTCGGCCCAAGCAAGTGGACGATCTTAAGAGTCAATAAAAGTGGCGATGCACAAGGCAGTATCAATATCCTCCGGCTAATCCAAATAAATCGCCAATTTAATTGATAAAACGGCGGCTGCGGACAGGGGCCAGTGCCAGGGCTGCGAAAAGCAATTGAAACGGCGTAAATAAGGACTCGGCTACGCTGTGCTGCATCGAGGCCATCCAAGCTTTAATGCATTATTCACCACAGCTCAAGTGAATGCAATGGCCAACGATATTAGGGAGAGTGAGAGAGAGAGAGAGTGAGTGAGAGAGAGAGAGAGAGCGATGAAATCGAAGGGAGAAGGCCGAGGAACAACCTTACGGTTCACCTCATTTTCGCCAAAGGTCGACGCGAAGCCGCCCCGCTTCCTTCCTCGGCCCTCGACATTTTCCGTAAGCCCGGAGGGTTGCGGACGACCCTTAATGCAAGCGGCCTGGCAAGTGCACTCGGATGCATCTTGCGCTGCCCGTAAAATAATAGGACTGGCGGGAGTGCGCCAACTCCCATAAGCGTGAGGAGGCACGTATTTGTATTGGGGTCGGAGGTCATACGCGAGGGCCGAGCGCCATAACCTCGCTCTCGGAGACGGAAAGCCGCGTTTTTTATTTGCCTTTTCAAATAATTATATTATCTGTTTGCCGTCGGCTATTGCTGCAATGGCTTTCAATGCTGGCATTTAGTGATCGGGCATGTTGGGCAATCGTCTTCAGTCGTTAATAATTACAAAAGCAAATTCAATTTTGTTTGTGTGCCAGGGCGCACTTACGCGTCAAAAATAATTAACATTATGAGAATTGCAGCGGTGTAAGGTAGTTTTGGCGTAAGAGGCAATCTTATGGGAGGAAGCGATTTCGTAGTGAAAAAATTCTAAATAATAAATAAATACGCGTGTCGAGGCCACCCGGCTACGAGTTGGTTCATTGTCACAGTCTTCTTTCCCGTATTAGTCCCGCGAATTATTTAATAAATAAAATTAGTGCTTGTTTGTTATTGTTCTATTTTGTCCCGAGTATCCTATTAAAATTACACCACGAATTACTCAAAAGACAATAGCCATTATCTTTCCGGTTGAAGGAACTGTTTTTGCTTTTTTCAACGTACGCTATTTGCATTCGGACCATTGCTTTAAGTGTACTGTATTCCACATTGGCAGCAGCAATAAATCCATATTAATTTTCAATAAAAGCAAATGGAAATAAATAATCCACTTTCCAAATACCGTTCAAATGATTGCGAATTTTACTCAGATACGTCTGCCTATCCCGATTCGCCCAATTGATAACCAAAGTAAGAGCCACCCCCTCCCTCCTCCTCCCCCCACCCACGTTGTAGATATTTTAATCAGTTGTTGATAATTGCATACAATTTAAGGTAAGCTAAACATTAGAATATACATAGCCTTGGCAATTTGCATTATTCGCAATATTCTATTTTTCATTGATGTTTGATAGAGTTTATCGATCAATATTTGGAGCATTCATTTTGATAGGACATTTGGAATATTTACTGCCATTTTGTTCATTAAAACACATCGACGCTATTATCAAATATCTTGCAAATTTGTTTTAATGCTTCTTTAAAACTAATATTCAAATGCACTTGGTAAGCTTGGTGTACATAAAAATCTTAAAGCCAACTCTCTCTCTCTCTCTCTCTCTCTCTCTCTCTCTCTCTCTCTCTCTCTCTCTCTTTGTTTTAAAATATGGGAATTAAATTCTTAATGCTTCTGTTTGGCATTTGATTTTGTAAATTTCCATATTTTAAGTATAGCAGAGAAAGCTGCACTTAAACAGGAGAGAAAGAAAAGAATTAAAAATCACATTAGCAATTATTAAATTTAAAAAGTGTGGAAAAATATTGGATAATACGATAAAACCGCATCTAAAATGAAATGGACAAAAGCTCATGCGTGTCTAATTAGAGGTTGCTTATATAATACTATTAAGAGGTGGGCATAAAGTATGCTCCTCGTCCTTGCAATCTGCAAAGGTAAATGCAGATTTATTTATCATTTGTGCCGTCTATTTTGAGCGAGTGGCTCGTTCCTATTAGACCTTATTCGCCGTAATAAAATGCCGAATAAAATGCCGAATAAAATGCCAATAGCGAGGTCGTTGCAATTGTCGTTGGCATTAAAAGCCGTAAAGCGATGAGCACCGTTACTTTATAGGAGTACCGAAGCGAGCAAATAGTGAATTCCCTTAACGGTCGCACGTACCTCGCGAACGCTAACCTCTTAAAGATGTGCAGCACGTTTATTTTACCTCTCAAGGTTGTCAGAAGGTAGGAAAGACGTGTACAAGGAGGCAGACCGACATATAGACAAACAGACAGAGGGGCGGGGAGGGGGACAGGGAAGAGATGGCCTATGTCTCGTGACTGGTCTGCTCGTCAATTGATCGTCTATTGATTATTTGTTAATTAGTTTCTTCTCGATTGCCGTTGCCCCGCTACGAGTTACCGATCAATCGGTATTTCGAGCTCGCCTTCCTCTTCAGTCACGAGGCATTAAAGGGCCCATTTCGCAGACTACCCCAGCAGTCGGCCACTACGTCCTTTTCCATCTCAATGACGCCCACTCATTTACCTCTCGCATAATAAGCTAATATCCTTTCCACCGTCTTTGTCTACCAAGAAGCTTCTTCTATCCAGCTTTATATATACATATATATATATATATATATATATATATATTCGTATTTTAGACATAGTTTTACACTTGGGTTCTTCGGAATTTGCATAGGAATTTTTTTTTGTAAGCAAGCTCTAGTAAAAGGTGCACTTGCGAACTCGATTTTTTTCATTATTTCCAAACATAAGTAAGCTTTTTAAAAAGCTCGACAACTGTTTACAATTAGCTTGCATATTTTAATGTTTAATTAAGTAGATGATAAAAGTGTTTTATATGGAGATAAGCTAACGATGATTATGATAGGAGTCCACAGTTATTAAAAATATTTTAACTGTAAATGCAGTTTTGGAAATATTTATTATATATGCGTTCTTACTTAATCTTTAAAAAAAAAAAATTGCACGTATTAGAAATTCTTTATTGCATTGATAAAAAATTATTTAGACATTATTTATAAAACATAAAATGCGAAACAAATGACTCACGATTAGATTATTTTAAGGAATGGGTAGGTAACTTTTATTTCCATGATTTTAGTTTAACGATAAGATTACAATTAAAACATTTATTTGTGTTTGTGGCGATTTGATAAATAAATATATAACCGCCATACCTCATATTTTGCATTAACGTCCATGTTAAATTAAATTGCCTCGGATGCTATGAAAGCTGTACGTTTTTCAATTAATACTTTAAATCAAAGTACGAGATGATTTAACAAGAAATCCTTGTTTAAAACAAGCCTTATCAATTTTAAGAATACATCGCCCAATTAACTATTTTCCTCTCTTAATTGTTTAGTGCATTATTATCATAATCAACTTAAACATATGTAATATTTAAACTATTTAATATTTGAATCTAAATTTCGCGCAAAAAAGAGTTAAAATTATTATTTTTACTCGCGTATAAAATATATCGTATATTTATAATGTCTGCGTGCCATTAATTCACATTATCCTCAATTGACATGTACGCGTTATGTTACAGGTGCTTTAATAATTTTGGAATATATTATACAATTCTTCACGAAGCATATAATCACAATGATTCACTTGCTAATTAGTAGTAATGTTCATTGAATGGGAATATATTTATAATCAATTGGCCAATTAGTGTTATTATTATGATAATATAGCGACGAATGTCAATACATTTTCATTTAGATTAAATTTGTTTAAATAACATTAATAATTTGCAAACAATAATAATACCCTTACTAATACTCTTACCAATACTAATATAAATTCACCCAATTTATTATAATTTTTTAAGTGTTTTTTTTTCCCTCTTTTTTTATAAAATTAAATTTTGTATTACATTGAAGAAATATTGGTATGTTGTTCTTATTGAAAGGAAGATAATCAGTCGACGTGCATTATATAATGAGCACATAAACGGACAGGTGAAACTCACGAATATTATTGCGCCTTAGCATTAAACTACGAAATTTCCGTATTACGTGATGATCATACGTCGTAATATTAGCACTGCACGCTCATTAATTTACGAGAGCTGTAACGCTTCGCATATTCGGCACATTCGAATGTGTTTATATCAGCTTCAAAAAGAGTATTTTTCTACACTTCCGCGGAATAAGGGACAAAGCATCTCTATCGGCGAATAAGAGCTCAATGTACTTTATCATTTGCCTATACCTCAATTAAGGTCTAAATCGTTTATTGATTTTCCAGCAATTCCCTCGGAGATAGCTTCTTCCACGAAATCAGCCCAAATTGTCCAATAATAATGATAATCCACGGTAATAATAATAATAATAATGATAATAATCCAAAGCTCGTCATCCCTCGATCAAAGGTCTTGAAACATTACTTTTACGAAATAATGACAGTTGATATCCGAGGGAGTGGAAGAAAGTATTTTATAATGGAATCGCTCGCTCGACGAGGAATATTCCTCGGCGTCGCAACGCATTGCTAACATTTACTAAAATACTCGAGTGAAAACGCCTTCGTCGATCGAGCCAATTTCGCTTAATATAAAAATAATGGATCGTTATTATTATGTGCGCGACATTGCAATTGTGTCACTCGACTGACATCCAACTTTGAATTCCCGACGACTCGACTCCAGCCACCGAAGCAGATTTTACCGACAATCTCTTCGCTCAGCTTCCCCAAAACGCCAAAGGACCGACGTTGCGAGTAATGATAAGCCTTCGCTCTAAAACGGCTTGTAATCGACCCGCTCGAGTGGTCTCGCCCAAGCGAGTGGATGATAAAAATGAAGGACAGAGAGGATATCGAGAGAGCCGCGACCAGCAACAACAGCGGCAAACTTTCGTCAAATCTCTGACGGTGTCACGGCGACGAGTCCGAAAATCGCGGAAACAGCCGCGGAAAACGGGCTCGCGTGCTGGAGAGTCAGGGGCGAGCTAAAATGCGAGCTGCTCCAGATATTCAGTCGCTCTCTCTCTCTCTCTCTCTCTCTCTCTTGCACTGGCTCCGCCGTGGTCGTGTGCTCGACGATGCCGTCTGCTAGTGTTTCGCTACGCGCGAGACGAAGACGGAGCGATGAGAGAAGCACGGGAGGAGAGAGAAGCACGGGAGGAGAGAGAGAGAGTGGGAGAGGGAGTGGGA
>JAPYYT010002451.1:0-17906 GCA_030522565.1 Ceratosolen corneri | reverse complement strand
CTCCACCACCTCCTCCTTCTTCTTATCCTTCTTCTTATCCCTCTTCTGCTTCTTCTGCTTCTTCTTGTTGTTCATCTTTTTCTTAGCCTGCAGCAGCTCCTCCTCGGCCAAGGTGCGACGCGCCTCGTAAGCTCCGTCCTCCCGGCCGAAGGAGCCGTCGTAACTCCGCGACTCGTGGACATCGTTGCTGCACCTGCCTCCCCACGGTCATCCATTAATGTCTCCAATCGCTCAATAAAGCTCGGGATTTTTATGCGTGCGGGTACTTTGTCGTGGAATAAAATGGGCCTCGCGCCGGCCGATTAGTATAATTGCCCGCTCAATGGACGTCCAAGGTCGCCTCGTTACCGTTTCGATACCAAGGGGCAACGGGCGCTGAAGGCAAAGCCTTTTAAATGCTCGATGCCTACTTTATAATGGCCCGAGTCTCGCCAAGAGGGCAATTTTGGCCGACATTGCTCTCCTCGCGTTTTCTCAAGTAAAGCGAGAGTCCCCCGCTATTACCACGTCAATTGTGCCGATCAACAGATGTCACTGGCAAACCAATGGCAGCAGCCCTCGATCTTTGTACGTAGCGATTGGAAAAAGACGCTGTGCTAATGAACCGAGCGCAGGTGTATGTCGTCGTGGACGCAGACACCCTTGGGCAGAATATACGTACGCACACGGGCATACGAGATGCATACAAGAATCTATTGGCTCAATGACGGAATAATTTGGCGATAATTTCAATTTGAAAATCGTGCCAAAGGTCTCGAAGCGGGAGTATCGCGGGGATTAAGAGTCGAAGAGCTTGCTGAACTTTAACATCGAATATCTATTATTTCGTCCGAAATCACTCGTATATTCTTCTCGCTTATAATACGCTCATGTCCGCCGTGCATCCAATGAGTTAATAATGCCTATGTAAGTGTGCGCGCTTGTGTGTGTACCGTATGCGAGCGCTAATAATTCTCTTTTTGCAAGGTAGCGTTCGTATTAGAAGGAAGTGTTTATTGAAACTCTACCCTAATGCCTTTAATCGCCAAGATTTATATCTGCAATTTAAAGTTTCGTCTGACATTGGTCGATCGCTACCACTTTAAACGCGCGCGCACACCCACCCACCCACACACACCCATAATTAAAAATCGTATAGAGTTAATCTAGTGTTGTAATAAAGTAAAAATTCAACGCGACAATGTTAATTATTAGTTGATTTAATTTTGAAAGACGCAATAGGCTGCCTTGTCTTTTGCTTAAGGAATATGTCCTTCCTACAGTGCTAATACCCGTAAAGGCCGATTTACTCATAAATATACATTACGAGTGTGCGGGATGAGTTGAGCAGGCGTGTTGGCTCGCAATTAGCTCCCCTGCACCACAATATCCCAACAGAACGAGCCATCGAGTGCGCCCAATGTAACGCCAATCGCAATTAATAACAACCCAGCCAAGCCCATCGGAATTAGCAATTAGCAATTCGCCGCGGCTCGGGAGATTCAGCAATCGCCAAGATCCTAACCGACTCACCGGTCCAGCTCGTCCCCCAGGCTCTTCGAGTGGCTGATCCTGGCCCCCTCCTGGATCCTCGGCGCCTCGCCGTTGGCCTTGGGCTCGCAGGGCAGGTAGTAGACGGCGCCCCGGTAGGTCCTCAGGCCGATCAGCCGGGCGACGCTCCAGACGGTGAAGCGCTGGCCCCCGATCGCGCGCAGCCGCTCGCTCTCGATGTCGATGTCCGCGAGGAGGCCCCAGCCGACCGACAGGAAGGAGTAGAGCGTCTGCTTGCGCGTCTCGATCCGCACCAGGTCCATTTGTCCGAGCGTCCGGCGGACCACCGAGAGGGCGCTTATCAGCACGGGATTCTGGTCGAAGGGCTCCCTAGAAAAGCGTGGAGCTGGAGTGGTGAGGGGCCGGGGCCAGGGGGGGGGGAGGAGAGGCCGAGGTCGCGCCTCCGAGGAACCGACGAGGACTCGATCGGGCATCGCTGATTAGCCGGTGGAGAAGTGCCGACGTGGGTGGACAGCTCGAGCGAGGCCGAGACTATTAGTTTAATTTTAATGGCCGTGCGTTTGCTCCTTGGAGTCGGGCAAGATTATTTGTGACTTTACGAGTGCTGCGCTCCCCCCCCCCTCCCCGCCAGAATGCACGAATGTTCGAATCACGATAAGGAACAATAATTTAAAGTTTTTGGCAGAGGGAAGGAAGTGGAATTCGGCGTAGTGCAAGTCTTATTGGGAGAATTACAACCACCAGGCCGAATTGTTCATTAGCGTTGGTTGTATTTACGTTATATGCCAACGTTGCAGACAAGGATAGCAGAATGAAAACGGACAGACGAGTTGTGCGTGGAAAAAAGCGAGGAGATTCACCTCCTCGCTCGATGTTGCGGTTGTCGTCAACTCATTGTGCGTTAATGCATTTGTGCTCGGCTAAAATCAAATTCACATAGAGTAATAACGAGGAGGCGTGACTGCTTTTAAGATGCTTTTTTCACGTCCAGAAGGTAATTAGAAGGCAGTAAGCTTTTATTCGAATCGACGTTATTTGTTTGCCTGATAAAGCGCAAAGTATGACATTATACATCGGGCTATTATTATCAGGATGAGTACTTGAACGATGATACGAGACTTTAGAATTTACACGAGGCAATTATAAAAATAATGAATAATATCATTGTAATGGAATTAGATTAGTCTTTCGAGGCAGAGAAAAGTAAATATTCCGTTTATCCGAAGCGATTGTTTAAAATTGCAAAGTGCACGTAAATCATTGTTGTCTTTTCTCATCGTATTATTAAATTACTAATAATCATTACCAATTAAAGAACATTGGGACTTGATTGCGTTGGCTATGGGAGGTAAAAAAACTTGACATCAAACTTACGAAACGGCTAAATCAAGGGGGGGGGGGAACGCATTATTCTAATTGTACGAGTGGATTTCCTTCTTAATTTAACATCCCGGCGAGCTATAAAATATTACAACTTTATCGAGCCCAAGATATAATGTTAATTATTTTTTTCACCCATCAGTTTCAAGTTCTATTATTAAGTGAAGTGGCAGATGAGTGGCGGAACAATAGTGTCTACTTTGGACGTTGTAATAGTCTTGAAATCGTTGGGAACAAAACAAAAAAAAAAAAAAAACAAAGAAAACAAAAAAAAAAATGAAAAACTAAAGCAGCGGTTTGTCTCAAGTCTCTATAAAATCTTATTTAAAAGAAATAGTATTAAACAATGTCAGTCTCACTTTATTATTTGAAATAATACTTTTAAATTGTATATAGATAGAGATAAAGCTCGCGAAGGCAAAAAAGACAACATAAATATTATCTTATAAAGTAAATAGCGACGTACGTTTTTATTTCATATATATATATATATATGTGCGTGTGTGTGCGACAAGAAGAAACGATCTTTAATTTTTATTTTAAGCGTAGAACAATAAATAGCGCATGATTAATCTCGTTATAAAGTATTGAAATTGTAACTTATTCCTTTTGTAAATAATTTTAAATAAAGTATTCTCCGATTATCAATCACCGACTTGACGACGTTATTTATTTATTTAGCATTTAGCAACACGAAGACACGTCCTTTCAACTCCTCGAGTGAAATTGTCGAGGGACTTTTACTGAATTTGAAAGGTTTAATCGTTAGATGTTCACAAAGCCGTTCAATAATCGCGTCCAATAAATGTTCAACCTCAAGTATAACGCGACCGGCCGCTTATCCATTCCTTATCCGCTCTCATCCTCCAACGACAATAAAGACTCGAATTATGATTCCTCCATCCCTTTCTACAATGTCCCTGAGCTGCGCCCACAATGATAATGAAGTCAAACACGACGCATCGAGAGATAAAAAATAATATCCAGTCCAGGGCCGCCTCTATTCTTCCATCACTCATAATTTTTCATTTCTTAGGCTGGCCGCGCCTGCGCCTAATAATAACACGGGAAGCCAGAGTAGACTCCCAAACCAATATTAACGGCAATTCACGGCGACGATTGGCTGGTTTGGCCAAGGAAAGAGCTTCCTCCTCCATCGACTCCCAACGCTACGTCTCTCGTTAAAACGGCCTCACCCCACCGACAATGCACTTTTCGGGACTTTTGGACAATTAGGGAAGGTCCCCCCCCGCGTCACGAGCTGCTCCCTCGATTCCCCGGTTCGAAAATCCATTGAATAATTGCGCGAGGTGAACTCATTAGCATTGGTGGACAGTTTGGGTAGTTGGGATAGTTTGTGGTTGGGGTCGGAGGGGCGATCGGCGTGGCCCCGGGGACTCACTGCTTGGAGAAGGCGATGGACTTGGCGAGGCCGTTCCCGGAGCCGCAGGGTATGACGCCGATGGGCAGACGCTGGCAGCAGCTCTCCCAGTCGGGTCGCTGGAGCAGGCCGTTTATGACCTCGAAGACGATGCCGTCGCCGCCGACGAGGACGAGGCCCGACCATTGGCTGAGGTCGCGGCTGCGCACAAAGTCACGAGCGTAATTCGAGTGCCGAGTTATGAAGACGTCGTAGGGCAGCTCGGCCTCCGCCAGGATCGGATGCACTCGCCTTTGGAAGCTCTCGCGACCTCGACCCGGGCCGGACTTTGGGTTCAGGAACACCAGCAGCTTCCTCGACTCGTCCGGGCAGGCTGAAAGGCAAAGAGATGCGGCCGTTAGCTGGGCTCCTCCGCTTTTGGTTCTCTAGTAGGTTGGCTTCCCTACTAGAGCCAGCCAGGGTTTTTCATTTCTAATGGCAAATTAATCGAGCTCCTCGAGGAGTCCTGGGCTGATACCAATTCTCGCTCTGCGCCAGGAACGTCGAGAACCTCGATCTACATTGTATTGTAGCATATCGCATCGTTAATGTGTGTGAGGTTAATGTCGCCTTACTACGGACTTGGACTCGTTGAATTATTGTTGCGTATAGACTCGTATCACGTGGAATGAAAAGATTGGAGAGAAAGTTGAGGTTGGGTGAGCTAGTGGTCTTCTTTGCTTTACGTAGTAATAAATCCTCGAATCCTCGGGGCGTTTAGGGTGAGGAACTGAGAGGATCGGGTCGAGGATTGAATAGACATTCCTTGAACAGCCCAACTTTTGACAATAATTTTAATCGGCGTACTTTTTCGCACTGGCCAGCTTCGAATGCAGCAATTGAAATGTCATTTGCAATCAGATTCTTGGACGAGAGCAAGTATTCATTGGACGTAAGAAGGGAATTTGAATCGAAAGTGGCAAGGTTTGCCGAGCAATTATTTTTGTCTCCACTAGGCAGCCAAATGGATTTAAAAAGCATAAAAATATATCTCCTGCTTAATATAAGCAAAGCTATATATATATATACAAATATTGTACTAGTGTAATCTATGTGAGAGATAAGAATAATTAATTTCCGCGTAAAAGTGATTTAGTCGACGAATTAGAGGAGAGTAGAGTGAGTGGCTAATTGCCTTCAATTGCGTTAAATTCATAAAATCCCATTATTGCTGCACGTAGTAGTAGTGTCCAAATATTGTATGGGTAAAATGTCAATTATATAAAGCACTTCAACGTACACTTGTTTGTTTGCTTATTTCGTGCTATTCGTTTTAACGTGTATGAAAAATTACCTAGTAATTCAGTAATTACCTAGCATTTTCATTCCGTCGAATGGACATTATAATAAATAGAGAGGTCTCGTTAATTAGAGGATCCTCTTATTTATCATTGGAGAATGGTCGCGAGAGTGCGAATGCTTGAAAAGTGCACGCAAAGATCATTATTGGCGTTATTATTTGTTATTAGGTGAAAAAGCGGTAATGCAAGTGAGATTGTATCGAGGCGCGTGGAAGGTTCGGATTGTTGGAAATTTATCCGATAATACCTTGGTGCAGCGACTTGGTTCAGCAATTGGATTGTCACATCGTACACCGATAAGCTGCTGATGGCATTCAATGGAGAAAAAACCCGTTTCCCTTCGTTCCCCTTCAATTGTCTCTTTGATATCGAGGACCGAAGCTTGTGTAATTGTTATTTTTGTTTTTTCGAATAAGCAGCCTTGACGAGTGATAATGCTTAAGAGCTTGTAATGGGATTTTTCTTCGTTGAGCATCATATACGCTATATACGAGATTACGACGAGTGCCGAATTGCATTGCGTAACGCGACGAATTAATCATATCGTACGTTGGAGTTTGACTTAAAAATAGCATCGCGGCATAAGAGCGCAGAGCTCCATAAAGTATCGAGTGACGCAGCCATGAATTTCCACGCGAAATGTAATTGAATGTCCAGCAATAGCTTGTATCCACGTAACTGTCAATGTTACTTCGCCTACTATCGGCCCTATTATCAATAATGTGGCGATAAGAGCTAAAAATACTATTTCAAAAAAAATATTTACGACAACATTACGGGGCCGTAGGCGAACTATCGCCACGAAACTCGCAATGCGCCAATCGTATTATTAATTATGATTAAATTGTCAGTGTAAGATAAAGCCTCGAGAAAGATGCGTATTGCCGTGGTGGAAAATGCTTCTCTTATCAGAATCGGGGGATCGCAATTTTTTTTTTTCACGTTGCTTTTAATCGCCTCGGCATCGGCTACACTTCCGTCGAAACAAAAGCTCTTAATCTCAACTCGTGGAGGTAAGGTTGATTAGAACATTGACTCTCTTACTAAGTATTCGAGCAAATATTACCTGCCGCCGATAACACGCTTTCAATAACGTACAACCAGCCCGATATCTTTCCCTTGTCATTTCGCACTGTATTTATTTACGCATAATATATTAGCGCAGTGCTCTCTCTTATACGATTGGAGATCGTTTATTGATCATGATTTTATGGTGACCTGATGGTGAGCGCGCAGAGGATAATTTTGCTTTCTTCGGATTTGCTTTGGCCGTTTTTTGGAAGAAAAATGGGGGGAAAAGGAAAGGCCCACGAATTGGTCGACGGATTGTCAAATGACGAATCCACGCGAGTTTTATTCACCAATAGATCTAATAAAGCAACCGATAGTCGAGGCAGTTGGTTGCAAGTCCTGACTATTCGCGCGATTATCTAGCATCGGACGTGTAAATATTTTGCTTATTTTGCCTATAAGCCTCGACACCTCGGCATACAATATTGGACGCAAAGTTCGTAATTTTCCATTCGCTTCGTTTACTTCTCATCGAGCCCAGTGCTATCAATACCCGCGGGCATATATATACAATCGATAATCTACCAGCCCGAGGCATTTCACGTCCCTCCATCCTACTTATCCAGTTGAAAGTTTCACTCCAACGCCGCCGCCGCCGTCGCCCTGCAACTCTGCCCTGCAACTCATTTAAAAACCCAACGCTTTCGATTGACCGCGAAATATCCCTTGCAATAAAAACATCGCAAGACCCTCGATTGACCGCTACCCACCTTACCGCCACTACACGCCGTGCAATTGCAAGAAATTTGCTCCTTCGATTGGGCGAGCGCGAGTCTCGCCAACGCCAACTCCAATGCGCCCCGTCGCTTTTATTGAAATGGCGTCGCCTTAACGCTGGCAACGGCAATCCTTTCCCCCCTCCCGAGCGATCAATCATTGAACAAATTCGCGCATCTAATTCCCCGCCGATCGATAAACAGCGTTAGTCCTCGACTTTGACTCGGAGCTTCCCAAATAGGCTTCTATATCGAATATGTTAACTCGATTGCGAAAGTCCCGTCCCCGCCGTTTTCTCGCCTAAACAACTATTTCAATATATCAAGCTCGCGTCTCGTCCCGAGCATCCTCCGATATCCCACACTCGACCACTGGCAGCCAGCGAGCGACGACAATTAAGCGCGAACGATTAAAAACATCGCCTGCAAAAGTGGGATGTTGACGGTGAGGGGGGGCGAGGGGGGTGGGGAGTGTCGCGGTGGCAGTTTTGGCGCATTAGGCAGGAGAGCGCGAAGGAGGAAAGTGAAAAGTCGGGCCGAGGCTGCGGCACTAGACGTACGCCTATCATCAATTCGGCCAAGAGCCAGTGTTGGCGCACGCGCTGCTCCAGCGAATTGGCCTACGCAGTCCCGGGGGGGAAAGCGCACTTTCCCGGGGAAATCCGAGCGCGCCAATAGTCCGGGCTCTGGGTATGCGCGCGCGCGCACGACTCCACGACCGGATGTTCCATGCCGGAGCTCCCGGCCGGGAAGGGAAAGAAGCCACTACTCGCCATCCCCGTGCCATCGTTAATACGGTGGCGGGGGCGGAGGGGCGACGGCGGTGGCCGCTTTCGTTGGCGGCTGCTAATTCGTCTAGGAGTCGGGCGAGGCGCGGCGGCGGGGCGCCCACTTACGTAAGGGCCTCGGGGCTTTGGCGGCATTTCGTAATGGCGCTCGGCGCGGTCGAGCCGTCGAGGAAGTGGCACTGGGTCGCGAAGTCCGCTCTTTAAATACAATTCGCCAAATACCGCGTGGCAGCCGCCGTCGAGTCGGCGTCGGGGGCTCTGGGACGCCCGGTGGCACTCACCCGGGGCATCACGTTAAGACGGCTGTAATGCAATAATGGAGCTCGGTGGGTGGCAAGGAGGAGGGATTACGAGGGGCCGGTCAGAGCGCTTGGGAGCGGGAGCGTCTTATACACTTGGTAATCAATATTTTCGCGGGCTCGCGTTGGACGAGCGGCAAATAATAAACAATGGAATAACATAAATAAGCCGTCGCGGAACGGCCATCTAGTCGGCCGAGTCTTAAATGCCGCGCCGCGCTCTTTCTTCCGCATTACATAAGCTTTCGCGTGTTGGCCAACACGACGTTAAACAGAGTTGGAGTGCGCCGAGTGCCGGTTACGAGAGGAATGTCAATAATAAATGGAGAGGACGAGCGCAACGAATTCACGGAACTTTTAATGGTCTAATTGGCGTTTTAAAGAGCGACGGCCAACAAATAACCAAAGCAATGTGGCCGCGGAGGGGGCAAAGGGCAAGGGCCGATTGCCGTCAAATCACGCGCAAATCAATGCCACTTGGGAGGATCTGGCGAAGGGGTGGCGGGGAGGATCGATAAATTCGTGGGATTGATGAAGAGGCCGATGATGGAAAGTCGAGAGACAATTGGGCGGGTAATTGGCGGGCCGGTGGCAGTCAATAGCTTTGTTATTCGCCTCCGTCCTCGCAATCGGCATCATCAGCGCCGATAATTAAAGCGATTAGACGCGCGTTGGCCGCTCGTGCGACTCTTTATGTTGGTAGGCTCGTAAGAACGGGAGGCCCCAGGGCATCCCCCCTACTTTTCGAGTAGCAGCCGAGCTGCTAAAATGTCAATTGGCGTAGTGAATTAACGAGCGGGTAATTACAGAAGCATTCCAGTGCTCTCGTCTTTGGCAGCCCAATGCTCTCGCGCGTCCAGGCTTCGGTAGATGGTTCGCCCCACTCGGTCGACGACGACGACGACGACGACGACGACGACGAGGCTAGGAAGGATAAGTGGCGAGGAGTTGCTCTGGCATGCGAGCGAGCGAAAGTCTCGAGTGGCAGCGGATTATCGGCGCAATCGAATGGCCGTTTTCCCAGTCACTCGCTCGCGCCCCGGGAAACCGGTGAAAGTGCTGGCTCCACTGACCCGGAGACGCGTCAGCGCTCCAAGATTAAGCGCCACACAAGCGCCAAGAATCTCGCGCGACCGCGAGGTAAGGCGTTCGCACGGGAAGAGCAATTTCACGGGCCACGAGAGGCCGAGTCTTTGCCAATTGGGCAACAGCTGGCTCAAAAAGCGTATCTATCGCCTGGTTGGAGGATGCGCATATATTAGTTAATAGGTGGAAAGGCCGGATTCGGGCTATTAAAGACAGTGGCCTTGACCGTTTTCGGCCCAGGATACACTGGCCGTCGGCGCGGGCTTGTGGAGGTGGCGGGGGTGGGACCGCGACCGGGGTTATGGTCGCGAAACGAGGTATAACGATGGGCAGTGCTCCAACGGAGGACTGATGATGGCAGGGAGGGGAGGAGGTTGGTTAATGAGCGAATGCGAATTGGTCGTCGATCGTCTCGGAGATGGCATGTGCGGGAGGTGGACGGGTGGCTTGGGAGTATCGGAGATTCGTGGCTCGTTGATATTTGCGAGTGGGACGTTGAGGAGTTGGATCGTCGGCATTTTCAAATCGATATGCCAAAGTCCAAGTCCTTATGGCATTGCTTAACCCGTAGTTTTGCCGTATTAATGATCACTGGCCGTGGGGTTTATCAGTCTTGCGACGATCGGCGCCCATCACCTGCCCATCCCGGCTGCTGAGCGACTGGTTATTTCACGTTGACGCACCTGTCGCGCAAACTTACAGGGCCGGGTGTTGTAGGGCTGGGGCAAGGGCCCGAAGTTGCGATGGTTTTTCAATAATATTTATTGAAATTGCCGTTGAATCGAGCACGAGGCAAGAGGACGAGTGTCGCAATATCTCTGGACTGTTAATTACGGAGGTTGCATCGGGATTTTCAGGAGCGATCGATCTAATTGGCCGATGGTTGTTGCGTCGAGTAAAAGTTTATTTACCCGTTAATGCTGGTCGGGTGATCGCGAGTCCGCGACAAAGTGTCGGAATACCGCGCTGTCGTAAAAGCATCTTACAATATATATTGGCGAATGGGATATTTTACAGATTAGATAATCCTATTGAGCAGGCTCGAGTCGAATAATAAAACTGTCCAATTGTCTTTCGTTAGTGGTATGTGGCGAGCGAGAGATGTTTCGGAGATAAAGCAAGCACGCGGAGAGATACGAGTGACGATCCGTATCGGGACAAAAAAAGTCGCAGGTATGGCAAGATATGGGAGTGTAACTTGAGTGTGACACTAAGTGACGGCTTAGTCGCTTGATAATGTCGGGGTTTCTTCATTATTGGAGCGTTGAATTTCTGAAAAACCAACGCCCTTTCAATGTTATTGCTTTGATTGTTATAATGCCGAGGGATTAGACGTAAATTGGTTATGGTATAGCGTGCCTTAACTCTGAATAGGCCGCGGCACTTAATCAAACAAGTAATATTGACTTCGTCGAGCATTTCGTATAATAAACTGCGCTCAAGACGAGGCTTTCTTACGTGGTTACGTTGGTACTGGCATACCAGGCGACGAATACACAAAATTCACGTGGCACGTAGCTAATTCAGGTAAAAATAGACGAAAAATAGTAGGCCTCGCGAATTATTACGAGGGCTTTATTAGATTTAAAGCAGTGGAAAGTATTTGATGGAGTACGAAAAAGAAATGATGACGCCAGCTAAATGAAATTTAATGTTCCCGAGGCTAGTCATATTAAACGTCACTTGTTTTTATTCTCTCTCTTGATAGACGCGTTATCGATTAGGCTTCAAAGAATTTCTCTCGAAAGTTTGAGCGCAGCATATCAAATGAGAATAAAATTTTTGTTCACCCAGCAGTATTTTTTTTCACACGTTGTACTTGTGATTTTTACTTTTATACGCGGAAGTTTTGAACGCCAGTAGAACTTTTAAACGGCATCTTTCGAACATTGCAACGTGCGTATGTGCAAGCCTCGACGATATTCGTTAAATGCGTTTGCAAACACTTTAACAACTAATTGCCGCGTTTAAAAGGTAGGCATTATTGCCAATATTGCCAATTATCTCTCTCTCTCTCTCTCTCTTCTCTCTATGTTGAGATTAAGAAGGAATAAGTATGAACTTTTAAATGATAGCGCACGATCGAAAAGTCACACGTGCATTTGTTATTTTCATCAAAGCATTTAATTTATCATTCTTGCATTCGTCTTCATTTCCATTAAAATGCACGCTCCATAGAAAATATTCGCCGAGATGTTGGGGCAAAGGAAGCCCAGCTTGTTTAAGGTTGTTGTTTCACCACACAAAGCCACAATTTACGAAATAACGATAATTGACAAATCTGAGGGGGGCTTTCCTACCCTATAAAATGATTAATTGGAAGGCGAAAGATAATTGTGCCGCGAGTGATAATAAGGCCGTTGAGTATTTTTCAGAAAATCCTCTTTGCTTTTTTCATCGCGTACAGCCGAAAGATTCGTCGATGCAAAAGTCTTAACGGGGCAAGGGGCGATGCACACAGAAATTATCGTCAAAGGAATCGCCGAGTGCCATTAAATACAGTCAGCCACACATCATCTAAATAACGCGAAAACGCAATTTAATGATGGAGCGACGAGGCAAGGACGAGGATTATTCATTGGCCATTAATTGGACGCGGCTCTTCCATGCGAAGCCAACGTAATTACCCGAGTCTCAAGGTACGTGGAAAAATAGCCGCGTAGAGGAAAAACGCGTTTCTGCGCCGGTGCACCAATTTGTATTCAGGCTCAGTGTAATGAGCGACTACTTAATTCGACTTTTCCGAGACAAATGCACTCGGCAGTTGTAAGCCTCAGCGCCATTGCCGTTCTCTCAATTTTGCATTGGAGCTTCCAGCTAATTGTGACTCATCCGCTGCCATTGGCATTTGCCGCGCTACGGCGAGCTCAAGTTTCCCGATCCACTTTTCCCGACGGCTTCGCGTGAAAAAGGCCTCGTTCCTCGATACAATGTCGCGCGCGCAATACTCGGCCGCACTTCAATCGCAAGGTGAACATACGCGAGTTAAGAATGCAGATAAGGATGAATGCTTTGAGGCAATTGAGGAGCGAGCGATAATCCAAAAGACGATAAAATTAATGGCCACGGTGGAGCTAATCGGTCGACTAACCGACCGCCTAATAATTGCGAGCCACTAATGCACACTCGCCCCGTCGCCCGGGACAAAAGCGAGAGGGCCAAGCTGGACGGAGAGGTCGAGGTCGAGGTCGGCCGGGGGCGCCAATGCCGCGAGAGTTAGCTCACCGCCCAGGAGGGACTGGAGGTTCCGGTGTGCCGGGCTCATGTACGCCCTCGGCACGGGTATCCTGCCGACGAGGCACTTTATCGCCAGCCGCCACCTGCTGGCCTCCCTCAAGTTGTCCTCGTACTTGTCGAAGCTGCGGAACCTCAGCGTGACGGTCATGCGCTCGCGCCTGCGCGCCGCCCTACCCGCGGGCTTCGGCCGCTTCAGGGTGTACGCGTAGACGTAGAGGTAGGCCGAGGTGTCGTACTCGTCGTGGGGCTGGAGCGGCTCCGTCGACTCGACGAGGTGTGGCTGGCCCCGGGAGGCGCCCGGTCGACAGGCGCAGCTTCCGGCGTTGCGCCGCTTCGAGCGCATGCACCTGGAACAGGGGGAGGCCGAGCTTTAAAATCCTGATCGTCCAAGCTTTCATTCCAAGAGACCAGGATTAGTCCAAAGTGGACGATTCTCGTCCACTACTCCGACGTAATGATTCCTGGCAACGAGACGACGCTCTTTATCGTATCTCGGCTCATCTTAAGAGATGCCTTTTTCAAAGAAGCGACGCTCCTTTGCTTCGCTTTGGTATGGCTGGGCTTGGATGCTGAGGTTATGGATTGCGTGGAAAACAATGGCGAGTTTACGGAACTTTTTGCCCATGCGAATATGAATTGGGGAGGTTGGCCGGGCTGTGGGATTCATGTATTTGAACGCTTGAGCGGGGAATGGCGATGAATTGCCAAAAGAGAGTTGAATGTAATTTATTGGCGGAGGAGACTATCGCGATTAAGGCTCCAGTTGACCAAGCAAAGGCATAATATTGGCAAAAGTCGGATAAAAATTATTGATAGGAACGATAAGGGGCAGAGTGAACTAAAGACATAAATCCTTTAGGCGAGATCGATAAGCGAATACTCTGTGACATAAGTTTATTAACTTTGTATTTCGCTCGGCGCCTGCATTATACAAGGCATTATTAGGTTTTTTTTTCTTCTTCTTTTTATTCGTCTTTGATCTCACGATGTTCGCATGACTTGTCTTCGGGATATGATAAGGCGACGCGAGGGAATGTAGTTTCCGTGAAATGACGTTATTCGACGAAAGGAATAATTGGGCCCACCAAGGACATTTATTCCTTCCCGAGAAATCAATAAGTAACTCATCTCGGCCATAAATATCACGAGGTAATAAGCAAATAAATACGGAATTGCCGTCCCTCGTTTAATTAGCAAACAGGCCAGCAAATCGTCCCTCTTACCGTGAACGAAAGAGGCTTTAAACTTAAAAATTAACAAGCGAAACAAAAACCAAAAAAAAAAAAAATTGATGATACAAGTGAGTCTAATCTTTAGTAGCGAGACATGCCTCCGTTCATGTACGGAGCACGTTTGCTCGGGCAATTAAACGGAAAACCTGACCTAAAAAAATTGCGCTCTATTATGCCTTCTCTGCACGGCCCCAAATTTTGTGAGCCACTAGTTAATATAAATACTTGAAGGGGAGTGGTGGGGGAGTGGGAGGGGGGAGAGAAGGCCTTGAATTCGCGATAGGGATACGTGCGCAACTAAATATAAAGATTGCGGGCGATATTTTTATCTTTGGTTTATGTAAAATGGCGAGATTGCATATCGATTTCGGTCATTTCAATATTGATAGGCGGAGATATTTTTAGCGATTAGTAGCCGGTACTCGATAATAAATAATCCGCAAGTTTTTTTAATGTCGAGGATAATTTTAATTATTACGAAAAATATTACCAACTGGCCGGCTAATGCGAATATTATGTCGGCTCAGTGGCTTAAAATGCCACATTAAATTATCAATGAAATCATGTAAAATGGATCTTTCCAACGAATGCTCTTCATAAACGCACATTTAGACGGACTCTCTCTGTATTTTTATTCTTTTATATAGAAGCATCTCTAGAAAAAGAAGAAAAAACAATTCCATATGCTCTCTTGGCTGAGGAATAATTCGTCAACTTATTATCGTCTTTTTGCTGTGAACCGACTGAATGCGTAGGCTGCCAAATTAATGCCTAAAGATACAATTTAAGCTATGAATTATATTGTAACAATGTTATGTAATGTTATTTAATTCGCGTGCGTGCGTGCGCGAGCCTCGTTGAAAGATATTTCAAAAGCACTAATCTAAACATCAGTCAATTATATTACATTGACTTTAGTTGGCTGCACTATAAATTATCTCATGCTTAATAAGTTCTATAATATTCCGTGTAAGCATATTATGTAAACTGCTATTTTGCACAAACTTTATTACGCCGGAATCTCGATTAATTACGAATTATTCGGACAATAATTCGCGCAAGTTCTATTTCATTAATTCACGATAAAAGTCTTCCGATACTAATATTACGTGCCAATTAATTGTTGCATCAAATATTAAAAAGACCCAACTCAATATACACAAACTGTCTGACCACATTTCAATAAATAACGAAACAATAGCAAAACCAAGCAATATTCCGTAGAATTAATTTTAGGAAATTTTTTGAAAAAAGTGTCCCTCCCTCTCTCTCTCTCTCATTGCATCGGATGAAACAAGAATTATAACACAGCATCAACACTACGGAAGCAAATTCACGGATGCATAATAATATTTGCCTAATAGTATCTTGGCCGACTAGTGCACGAACGCAAGAATTCGTATGATCCGAGGGGCGTATATTTTCGTCAAGTTTTGCTCAAGTGAGTTTGATAGTAGGCTTTCGAGAACGGAATTTCAATAAGTCAACTCCAACAAACAATCAATTGACTAATCCGAGCGCTAATGGCTCGCGTCTCTTGGCCACGACGCGAGGACATAATAATCGCGAGCGCGGTAATTAGCCATCGGTGGGAGAGAGAGAGCGAGTGAGAGAGGTGCGCGAGATCGGCCCGCCAAGAGGAGCTTCCGGGTGGCCGGGTAAGGAAGGCCTGCGCCATTGCTCTTCGTTGGAAAGGTCGATACGTCGTAGAGGAGGAAGCAGCCTCGCCCGACTCCACCCCCCCCCCTCCCTCCCGCCCCCGCGCGCGACAGCGAGCGCCCGAGGGAGGCACGTAGTTTTGGACGCCCACCTGCAGCCGACGATGTCGTCCACGAGGATGGTCTCGGTTTTGCTGGGGCCGCAGTTGCTCTCCTTGCGGAGGGTGAGGCCACGCTCGGTGAGCCGCACCCTGTAGAGGGTGTTGCGCTTGGACGATATGTAGAAGATCTCCTCGAGGATGGCCTGGCCGGAGGGCGAGCCGCCGTTCTTCAGGGCCTCCGCGGCCTCCCCGTCCACGTCCCCGGCCACCCTCGGCTGCGGGACCTCGCGAACCTTCCTCATCCTCCACGTTCCGCACCACTTCTGGATAATGCTTACGGGCCTTGAGGTGCAATTGACTGTTCTGCAATTGAAAATGTCACAAGTTCATGTTGACAGGCTGCGAGCTGAGTTTACCGAGGCGTGGAGGCTCGAGGCCTTTAGCCATCGGATGTTTATCGCGAGAAGCGAGCTTCGACATTTTACTCTCGCAGCCTCGACATTCTGCCTCATCACGCGCACGCACGCACGCACACCGGAGCCTCCAGACATTATACAACTATAAAGTACACCAAGGCCTTCGTTATTAATGTTATTGTTATTATTGTTGTTGCAGCTGTTGTTGCTATTGTTGTTGTTATTATTATCTTGGTAAACATGGTTATCCGAATGCCAAAAGCATTTGCGACTCTTCGCCCAGGGATTTTATTTATTTGGTCGATTCTGCATACGCGCATTATACGTGTATAAATATATATATATATATATATATCGACGCTCATATTGAAACTGATATCGATGAAAATAAATTGTATCTCGCGCTAAAGTGAGCCCGGATAGTGGGTGTCGCGCCAGGAGTGGGGGTGATGGGGGACGACGAGGACGACGACGACGACGACGACGACGACGACTCGATGCTTAAGATGTAAAAGACGATTGAAATTAACTTTCATATTTATTAGCTTAAGCGCTAGATCGACGAATTATCGATGTTTTTGTGCGCTTCGAGAGAGACTGCAATTTTCGTGATGTTAAATCGAGAAACTTCACTTCCACATGGTCGTTTGGCCGCTCAGCAACCGCCATGGAGATTTATACTTCCGACGGAAAATGCATATATACGCCGAATGCGGATGAGCTGAAACTTTGGGAGAACGATACTCGGGACAATTTGCCAAATATTCATGACGATAAAAAGTAATGCGACATAAAGATTGAAAGACTGGAAAAACTTTGATCGCATCGCATAAAGAAGAGAGACGGCGATCTCGGATTGAGCGCTACCGGGGCACATTTGCACCATTAGACGAGAGCTCCATTGTGACCGAATGATCATTCAAATTACAAGGACAATAAATAGTAATTTACAGGGGAAGTGCGTGAACTTTATCGCTGGATAGAGGGGCCGAGCGGGATTTTTCCCTCGTTCAGCCATACGAGGTGGGAAAAATCGATAAGGAGCACCAGACCTCGAGACCTCACATTCAATTTTAATTTTAATTTTCACTCGAAGAGGCTGCCTTATCCGCGAGATTCGCATCGCTCGGTTATCGTCGCCCCGAGCCGCTCCTGCACTAACAAACACGGCTATCTCGTCCTCCAAACCTCCGTATCCATCTCATCCTAAGGGCCGACGATACCTTCTGGAGCGAGGATAGGGGGGCTGGGCGCGAGTCAAGAGGGGATCATCGAGTGAGCGGGGCTGCAGTCGCAATGCGGCGTGAAATTCGTGCTGCTGGAAGCGCCGGGCAATTTTCCCGGGCGTCGACGAATTTGCCGCGACGCTTGCCACGAGCAGCTCGAGCCCGTCGACTCCGAGAGCCAAACTCCGGCCCGGCCTCCCCTTCCTTCGCCGCCGCGATCGCGCTGCAATTTTCACTCACCTTCCTCCCAAACCCCCCAGATAGAAATAGATAGTGGGAGAGAGGGGTAAGGCGCAAGGTCAAGGCTGTGGGTGGGAGGAGGGAGGTGGCAACGCGACGTCGGCCATCCATTGTCATCGTCATCGACGGCCGCCCCCTTACGAATTTTAACCGAATGGACGTCGCTTAATCGCCAGTTAGGCGAGATTGACGCGGGTGGCCGAGGCCATTTGCGGGGGGGGGGGGGGGGCAAGGGGGGGGGGGG